>JALPQI010004063.1:0-85324 GCA_025490895.1 Thaumatotibia leucotreta | reverse complement strand
AGTAAATTCCCTCGTCATAACGCAACGTGCCTATCGATATGGATTAGATTTAGACCACAGCAGAGTGTATGTTTAATCTTGATAAATCCAGGTATGTTAAATCAAAGTTATATAAATCCTCACTGAGTTTTTTCAAAGATAGATAAATTGCAAACTATTATATCAAATGAATAAAAATCCAATAAAAATTCATATTTTTTAAAAAGATACACTAGTTTAGATGGTTTTTAAGCCGAGTTTGTCGAACAGGATCGATTTTTTATTGCTTTAGCCATAATAAACATAATCTGCCTTTAAAATCACGAAATTATCACTTTTTTTTTTCAATAATCTCTCAAGTGGTTAGAGTGGATTTATCGGAGTTTGAAGTTAACCGACTGATATGGTGGCCCACGGGTTTTTTTTTTCTAAAGTTTATACATTATATCAGTTTTTAATCAATATTATACATTATATCGAATAGTATGGGTACAGTGACAGTAGGTATGTATGTGAACGAGAGAAAAACCTGATGCCTGAGGACCGATGATGCCCAAGTAGTTTTATAATAGTTTTAGTTAATATTTCTCGATGCTACATGTTTTTAAATTTTAATTGGTTAATTATATTCAACCAGATGGTAACGCACGTACCTTCTAAGTAAGTGGCTACTGGCTACTCTAGTGTCTTAATAAGTGATGATGATGATTTTAACTAGCTTATTCCATCTGCAATAAAAAATCTATTAGGATTAGAAAAACGATTAATTAAAAGAAAACTCAGTTACTGGGCATAGTGCCTTGGTCATCACCAGGCTAAAAGTTTTCCCATTGTTCAGATACACACTGCAAAAGAGAGTGAGATGAAAGGTGAGAGTTGTGTGAAGCAGTGATCTGAACCGGTTTTTTAGAAAAACCTCGAAATAGCTCAATATTTTAAAATGTTTTACACTCTTTATGTAGTACTCAACATTGTATGTGATTATTACTAAGGTATTTTTGAATTAATCCATTAATAAAAAAAAATACACCGAAGAACGAAAAATAACGGAATTCGAACAGTTCTTTTGTATGGAGAAAAAACCGGTATCCGATCCCCGGTGTGAAGATTATTTTCTTTAAAGCAATAAATATCTGTTACCTAAAACTTTCTGGAAAACTGCAAATTACTCAGAAGATATCATTACCCAGTTGTATTGTACAGCCAGTACAGCGACATCTGTTGATTACTTAATTAATTTTATGGAGTATCTTGAAATCACACTGGATTTGATAATAGACAATTTAGGTAACCATACTCTGAGTCGGCCCTGACTTGATCCAAGCCGGGTTTTTTATTTAATTACGATAATACACATTTTATTACGCAGACTACTAGCGGCATCTAGCGTGACACATCGTTCAATTTTTTTTGTATATAGGAATTATTACTTGGAGAAATAGGATATTTTTGAACCTCCACTAAAGGAACGTCGAACTTCTGCCGGAATATTGGAGGAGAAAAAGACAACGTCCTTATTTCGCTTAATATCTACTTCATGAACGAAGTAGTTATTCATTGTTAGTGCCACATATTTTTGTATAGATGGAGCTGGTAGTACTTGGCCACTAATAGTAAGTATGCACGAATTTCAAGGTAGAGAGAGATGTACACTTTTCAGGCATCAAAAGTGCAAAAATAAGTACGTCCGACGTATGAAGTTATGATAATAGATATGTGCGTATATGATATTTGTATATTTTACGTTGACTGTACATGATAACCGCGAGGGTGTGTTCTTGCGTAATTTTTTTATTGCTAGTTTAAGCAAGTAAGTGGCTAAGTACCTACATGAATCTTTGGTGCCTACTTTAATTGTTGAAAAGCATTGTAGTAACCAGAATAACATATTAAGCATATTTTGTTCCTGCGCTATCGTAATAATGGGTATATTATTAATCTCTTAGTTGAAAAACTGAGAAAACATAAAGAGAATTTAATATTTTACAATAATAGGTATGTAATAGGTTTGTATGGGAAATGAACATGTTGAGTTATTTTATAATGTCAATGAAACCATTAAAAAAGAAGCTGCCAAAAGCATGTCGGGCCATGCATCCATAGTTGGCCAGAAACCTTGTGGGGATGTAGGTACTTAAATTATCCAACAAATGAACCAGTCATTTTAATCAGTGAAACGATTGAAGCATGACATGAAATCAAAGATATCATCGGTCATATTAATAAAAAAAATACAAAGTTAACGAACTGTGGAATAATATTCAGAGTTTTTCAATTAGTGATAGGTGGATAGCGAGGTAATGTGAGTATGTGTAGGCGCAGCCGACGGCGTCGGCCGGGCTGCCCCGCCGCCCCGCCGCGCCGCTAGCCGGCAGCAGTAGCCTCGTCAGCTCGCCGCAGCCGCCCGGCAGCTCCGCACCTGTCGAGCCTCGCCAAGTTCCCATTCGGCAATCGCGTGGGATAAGCGATAACTAGTAAATGTATAAAACTGACAAATGCGAAGGAAAAATGTCGTGACCATATTGTCGTCATGTGACTTTTCGTTCCAATTCGTCATTCTAATGCTTTTATTAGTTTTTGCTTATCCCATGCGGTCGGCGGTCGCCCTGTGTCATGCCTCGTCGCTGCTTAGTGGCACTTGACTGCGCGGATGACTGCTGCGATGTACTCATATATCGGCCATCAATCGTTATTTCAATAGGGAAAATATAATTGATTTAAAACATACTTGTATTCTTTTTTCAGATCGAGATATTGTGTATATCAGGCAAACAACCATGTTAATAATATTTATAATGTACTGATTTTACACGTTCGACATCCTTGTAGAAAGAAAGCCACACAGAAAAAACATATTAGGTATCTATTTATTTCAGTGTAGGTACATTTTAATGTTTTCACTTTACATCAGTACAAATAAATAATGTTTACTAACCTTGTAGTTACCTTTTAGAGAGATGATGGTTTGAAAATTGTTATATTTTAAAATGATTCTTTGTATGTTCATAATAGGTAATTACTTATTTTACAGCAATGTATGCGTTGTACATACTAACTCTAGGACTATGTGAATTACGTAAGTAGCATTTTCTTGGTAGAATTCATCCTGAAGCTACTGCGAAGGGTAGTTGGAAGTGTTGTTTGTTAGTTTGATACTGTGTAACGTTATGTATTTATATATTTTCTTTTAGAATATGCAAGATCACAAGATTTGAATTTTGGTTGGGTTACAACAAAGGCTACCACGTGAGTAGGTACCTAATATATGTGTGGGGTTTTAGTGTAAAAAGTATTACCTATTTTAAAGTAGCTTATTTGAATTCAACGTCTCTAAACAAACGGGTTAGAAGAACTTTTTACTAATTTTGAAAAATTGCACATCGATGGTTGTGTGACTCAACCTCGTATATGAAATGTACTTATGTACTCACAATCTCATAAGCCGTATTGGCACGAGCTGGCTGGATAGAAAGTAAACGCTTGTTATTAACGCCTCGGCGCCGGCGGGCTTAAATGATTCCCGTGATTGTGCCAATAGTAGTATGTACAGTACAGGTGTAGTGGTGTGTCAGGACGGCGATGTTCTACGCGCCGCACCCGGGGCTGGACGCGTACTGGCAGGGCGGCGAGTGGGTGTTCGGCACGACGCGCGCCACGGAGCCCACCAAGGAGCGGCTGTACGCCGTCGCCGCCGAGCGCAACCTCGTCTGCGGCCGCCCCTGCCCGCGCGTCTACAGGAAGTAACCGATTTCGATCACCTGGATGCTTAGCCAAGTTGCCAATCGCTAGCGCTTGCTAGCGCATCGTAGTTTTCCCTCTCTTTCACTCTTTCATATTAGAGCGACGAAGACAGCTGCCTGTCGCTTACGATTAAGCGCTAGCGATTGGCAACTTGGCTAAGCACCCAGGCCTCAATTTCACCACATTGACAAGTGCTACAATTGTAATACTGTTTCTCCCATCGGGGACGTCTATAGACTACAGTTACCGCTTATCATCGGAAGAGCCGTGCGTGTGTTTGCCATAAAATAAAATGTTGTGCAGGAACTTTCATAAAACAGCAGGAAGTAACTACTTTTTTCCGAAGCAAAATTACAATTGTCACAAAAAACACGACAATTGTAGCGAAATTCCGACATAAGCCAAACCTGATATCAACATTTAATGAAAATTGTACTGAATCTTGCGACAATTGTCTCGGGTTTCGTAAAATAAAAAGTAGTTTATCAACGATGTAATAACGTTATTAGTAATAATTTTATGTTGGTGGCAAACAAGCACATGGAACGTCCGATAGTAAGCGGTAGCCGTAGCCTACCTTGTGATATTTAACAATTGTCACCTTGTAATTATGGTGAAATAGGCCACAGGGTGTTTAGACAACTTGCCAATAAACGCTAACGCTTAATCGTCAATCGTAAACGAAAGACAGCTAACTGTCTTTGTCACATTAATATGAAAGAGTGACAGGAAGGGAAAACTACGATACGCTACTAAGCGTTTGCGATAGGCAACTTGGCTACGCACTCAGCAGACTTAGCCAAGATGCCATTCTTCAATCGTATACTATAAGCGACCGTAATGTATGGAAATGGTCACGTGACTTTTCGTTCGAGTCTGTCATTCTTATAGATTTATTACTTATCGTAAACGATTGTAGAATGACATCTTGGCTAGGCTTGCAGCCCTAGTCTACTAGACCTTGAGTCCATATATACATTTTATTTTAAATGATTTATTATGATTATGAGCCTATGTTAGTCCATTGCTGGATGTAAGTAGGTCTCTCCTATTCACTGTGCGTATGGACGCATTAGGAGGTAAATACCCATAATCGCCACGCTGGGCAAGCGGATTGGCGATCGCAGTAATGTGCCATTATGACGACGCTACTGCCCATCATCTTTTATCAATCTTTTATCAAAGAATGGTCAGTGACACTTTCATCCCTTCGTCAACTCTTACCACACCCGCGGAATGGGGCTTAGGGATGGAAGTGTCGCTGACCATTCCCTTATTGAAGATTGATGATGGGCAGCAGCGTCATCATAGTGGACACAGAATGACGTTCGCTAACCCGCTTACCACCCGCTTGACTTCCCAAAAACGTGCACACGTATTTATATTAGGAGAGGCCTAGGTCCAGCAGTGGAGTGAAGGTGGTGACGGTTGAAATAGGCACAGTGTCAAGGAGGGGGAGTGACGTATGAAAACACTATGATACGTTTAAACCATAGTAATTCTCGGTATAATCTCCCCTTATTCCAATTCACCTTACTTCTATATACGTGTTTTGTACGTGTTTTAAGAGGCAATCCTTTATCGTCATGGAGAGGTGTTTAATCTATATGTAATCTCTACTACGTTGTCTACGTGACCAACGTGTAGGATTGTGCTGGCCTATCACACGGTTGCAGACTGAGCGGCTACGTGTGCGGGCACAAGATGGACAACCTGTACGACCCGCGCTACGACGGCGCGTGGCGCGGCAGCAAGCTGGTGGGGCTGATCGACTGGCGGCTGGGCGGCGAGCTCGACCGCAACTTCGACTACTACCGCACCTTCTACTCCTACTGCGACTTCCTCAACCGCCAGTGCGCCATCCGCGGCTACCACGGCGCCGGTACTCTTGTACTTTCACCAGCCGCGGAGGTGTTTAACAATCCCGCTAAAACATCTCGTCATACAGTCGTCATCAGATATATCGAAGCGGCCAGAGTGCTGACAAATATGTGAACAGGCTTCTATTGCGAAAGCGTTAGAGTGCATGGTCAGATATTTTTAATCACCGTGGCCGCGCTGATAAATCTGATCGCGACCAGTAGGTAAGTACCGTAAAACTACCCAACTATAGTCCAAAAGCTCAAATATCTTCGATTTAGTGTAATTATTATATTATTGACGCAGTTCTTACACAAAGTCTTCTCATTAATGATTAAAAACTTAAATAAAACCAAAATAAAAGATTTCCATTGATGCTTAATTACGAGTTGAACTTGTGGACCATAGTTTTAGTAATTGACTATAGTTGTATTGTTTTACGGTATGTGTTTAGCAGTGACGGTGCGTGAGTATTTCCGCAGGATAACTCGACACATAATTTATTTTTCTCATATATAGGTGATGCTTATGTAAAAAGCAGTGTAACATTATTTTCGTTTTGGGCGTTAATGCTTGAATTCCTAATTACGCTCAGGATTCCACCTTATAATCCCTCACTACGTTTGAGGTTCTATTGTGGAATCTATCGCTTCATTCGTGCTTCAATGAACGCCCTCGACCGAAATATATTATTTTGATTCTTGTGACCAGAGATTGGGCATATAGGCGTCATTGTTATCAATAATACCTGACATAATTACTAAAAGTGGATTTAAACATTTTCTCATTCTCTGAAAATGACTTATTGTATACCGGTAACTATGAAAGTCTGTAATAATGACCCTAAGGAATGAATATAAAATTTCAAGATTTTTTCATTGCTTAATCATTCAATCGACTTTGGAGTCATGTCCATATTATAGCGAATAATGACGCTTGCCAATGTACAATTTTTTCGCTACCTTGTGACAAAACCGTGATATCTCGGAAAAAGATTTACTGAGTTACTTTATCATGATTTTGTCGCAAAGCAGCGAAAAACTAGTACATTGTGTTTGGTGTTCTGTAAGTATCTGTAGCGGCAGCGTGGTGTGAGTGTGGTGTGCCGGCAGGGTTCGCGTTCGTGCACATGGGCCCGTGCCTGCCGGACCAGCAGATGTTCCCGGACATCATGGACAACAGCGTCCTGCGCCAGCGCAAGCGCGCCGCCATCGCCGCCTACGCCGACCACCGCGACAAGATGAACAACGGTCAGTAAATACATCATACGTCACATTACTTACTTACGGCCTGTTTCACAATCTCCAGTTAAAGCTATCTGTCAGATAAAAAATAACACTAACACTTTTTCTTTCACCTGGAAGAATAAAGAGAGTGTGTTATTTTTATCTGACAGATAGCTTTAACTGGAGATTGTGAAACAGGCCCTTAGTATTAACACATTCAGCGCCGGGAAGTCCCAAGAGGGGTTATCCGTGGGAGGTCTGTTATCGATACAAAGCGGAAAAATCACGGCATCGGCTACGAGCATAGCGTGTAGCTCTAGCTGGCACTCAAAGTATTAAATGAAGGTACAAGTTGGCCGCGTGGTGATGGATACTTTGACACTACACCAACTCTTCCCGTGTGTGTCGGGGGCCTCTAAGGCTGCGGCTCCATTGAGGCGGAGAGGAGCGGAGATGTGCAAAATTGGCCAATGACACCGCATCACAGTGTTTCGAATTTTGAATTTGAAGAATGTAATTGGTCAATTTTGCACATCTCCGCTCCACTCCGCCTCAATGGAGCCGCAGCCTTAGGGATTGAAGTGTAGTGTAGTTATTGAAAAATAATGAATTATATTTCTGACTATAATGTTTTCATGTTTCACATGTTTTTGTTTCAGGTAAAGTATTTCTCGTATTAGTAACGTTGGTTGGTTATCCCATTAAACGTTATGATTCTTGTCAAATAGCATTTAGGAATATTTGTTATTTGAATGAAAAAACTATTCTTGTTAATCTAGCCAGAATAGTTTTTACATTACATTTTTAAGTGTATGTTTAACGAACATTTGGGTAATACCTTTACCTAATTACCAAAATGTTCCGGGTAATTGCAAGTTACTTACCGGTCTTAGTGAAGAAAGTTTTTCCCCCACAGCCAGTAGCCAGGCCCGACACGGGTTTGACTGGTATTGTGGTAGTTTTAAAATTTGTGTCAATGTTAGAAAGCTTTTTTCACTATATTTATGACAGTTATTTGTAAATATTTCCTAAATATAGGTTTTAAATTTAGAACAAAACGTTTGAATATGAATCCTGTAGGTGCGTCATCAATTACACTGTTAAGGAGATTTATTAGGATAATAAATATCTAGAATTAGCATTAGTTGTGATGATAATTGTCTAGTCTGTAGTTACATGTAAGTACAAGAATATATTGATAATAAAATTTTGTAAACACTTGTTCCTAATTTTATTTTGTCGTCATACTAATTAATCCTAGGTACTTCAATATAAATTGCTAGGAAATCGTAGATCTGGCCCAGGATGACATTGATTACATAAGTGTAATTTCGTCACTTTCTTAAAATTTTAAATTCGTCAATATTATTATTATTTCTATATCGTGTTTTCTTAACAATCTACTATTTAGACTATCAATGTCAACTCGTCAAGAATCATTTATTTAGATTACTGTGAACTCATCCAGATTCGCAGATGATTTATGCCCGCAACCTACATATTTTTTGTATTTTTTTGCATGATTTAGGAAGATTAATGAATTGTAAACAGATGACAGGGCACTGTGGACGATTTCTGAAGGTGATAAAATGGGACTGTGGGCGAAGTTGATTGTATGTAAGGTAATCGCCAAAGCGAAGTAAAATTACGGTAATTTTGAAAAAACTATATTGGGCACTCCGCTCGAGTGAGTACAAACTAAACTAACCTAATAGTACGCGCAGTCGACGTCTAAACCAGGAACCGGCGGCGCCAGGGCGGGGAAATACGTATCTGCACTCAAAAACTTGTGTACATATTTTTCGATGAACTTGCCGGCACCAATATGATGACAATACGACAAAACAAAAAAAAATACCTCGCGGCACCGCGCTTTTGAACTCAAGATTAGGCATTTAGTAATGCTTAGGAAGCCAAAACCAAGATGAAATATTCTACACGGACAGTAGATAATTATTAATTAGTAGCCAGTCGTTTTGAAGGAAACCCTTGTTGCGGTAGGGTAAATAAGGCGTTTCTTATATTTTAAAGACAAACGGGTCTTAAACGCGTAAACTGACGTTTATATTATCCCGACGACCTCCCATTGTAACGTCACGCCCGAAAAGATAGAATAATATTAAACGTAAGTTTACGCGACTAACACCCGTTTGTCGTTAAAAATATGAGTGATAACTGATAATCGTGAAAGTTTAAATCAATATAAAGCGCTTCTTATTGCAATAAAACCCGATACAATTAGTGATGTCACAAGTGTCGTGCTAAGTCGTTAAGGTCTACGGCGCCGCCGGGGTCGCGTCGGTGCCAGGAGGGGCCGAGTTGTTAGGTACCGGCGCGGCGACGCTCGTGTCAGGAGGGGCCGAGCTGTCGACAGTGGCCGAGCTGTCAGCGGCGGCGACGGAGAGCGGGTCGGAGTCGTCGTCGTCGTCGCGCCCGTACAGCTCGGGGTACTCCGCCATGCACGCCTGCATCTCGCTGAACTTCTCGTAGCAGTCGCTGCCCTTTGGGTCCGCCTCGCTGCAACACGACCGGTGAAACATCATCACAACTATCAAAAGAGAATTTGGCTCGCTTGTCACCGCGAGCGGAGCGGCCTCATTAATGGCCCCGTTTCACGTTCATTCTGGCGAAGTGTTACCCCCTTATTCATAAACGTTTGTTAACTTAACAAGCCACTAATAATTGTTTGTCCCTTTTGCTCTTATGGACACATTGTTAAGACCGAAAGGGACAAACATTTATTAGCGGCTTGTTAAGTTAACAAACGTTTATGAATAAGGGGGTTAGTATGCAATTTACAGTTAGGAGGGCCACCAGCGGTGAATGTTAAAGGAAGCCAATGCTTCGGCTGCTATCTGTTGAGCCGAAGTATACTAAAGGTTACCTATTATTATATTTAAAGAAGCGGCTAGCCAGGTTAAAAGGGACGGCTACGGATACGCGTGAATTGCGGCGCCGTAAGCGTTTTTCCTAATCATTGTGTGTGATTCCAACTAACCAACGATCACTTGCGTCTCGACCGCGCAATAGACAGATAAAACGCTTGCCGCGCCGCAATCGCACGTGTCCGTGACTGAGACGTTACAGGCGTTCATGGCTACTACACTTATGCACTCCTCTGGCGTAGGAGACCAAACTGTGTATTGTCCTTCAATATTCTTACGGGCGTACGCACCTCATCTAGAGTCTGAGAGCATATCCAAATTGTCAGTCACTTTTAACACTCAGTACGTAACGTATCGTAGTTTTCTCTCCATTACTCTTTTTTAATAGTGCAACAAAGACAGTTGTCTTCCGTTCACAACTGAGCGTTAGCGATTGGCATCTTGGCAATGCACTCTGAGTAAATAGTCTCTTTTCACGATATTACTTTCAACTAAGAAATAAACCATTTTCCGATTCAATTTTCTGATTCTGATTGATTCTGATGATTGCTTCTTTCCAAGAGTTAGTTTCCCAACTTAGCAAGCCGCTTATCGAAATATCGATAAGACAGAAAGAGACAAACAACACTTACCTATTATCGGTTTGCTAAGTTAGGAGTCGTTTATGAATGAGTGTAAGGTGTGCAGCGGCGCGTCGAGCGACCAAGGAATTTGACCGGCGCGCACACAGGTCAGGACACGCGCATACGCTCCATTTGTTTATCATAGACATCGCGACTCAGGCCTTAGGGCGTTTGTGCATTACACTAACTTTTACCGTCCGGTAGTCCCGTTTTTTACGGTCCGATATGCCACGCCATTAAATGTATATAGTAGCTTGTGCACTATACGTAATTTTACCGTCCGACATTTTACTTTTCCCCATTCCGGACAGTATTTTTCCGATCCCAGATGACAGCTATGAAAAACGTGTTAATGCTTGTGCACTGCGTCCGGAATTGCACTGACTTTTACCGTCCCCGATAGTCCGATTTTACAAGCCAATCATCCGTTTTTTTTCATGCCATATCGGACCATGAAAACTCGGTCTGCCGGACAGTAAAATTCTTTTCATCACACTTGCTGTCTAAGCGCGCCATTACTTGCGCGCGTAGCGGGAGTAATAGAAAAGTGAAATTCCCTAGGGAGTAATAGAAATGTCAGTACGTCATCTAATAATGTTATGTCTTAAAAATATTTTTTTGTTGGCAAGTGTGATGAAAAACATTGTATGCATCACGGTCCGTAAGCGGAATACTAACTCGAGTCATAAAAGCCCTCCGCCTGACGGCGTCGGGCTTCTAACACTCTCGTTAGTATTTCCGTACTTACCTCCCTTGATGCACAATGTACTATTGTGCTGTATAATCGCCCTGGGGGTGTTATTTTTAGAAATATTAGTTTCGATCTCGTTACCTATAGTGGAAGCAAGAGAAGGCGTCCCGGAAGGGCTGCGCGCAGGGCCCCGTGGCCATCCCGCCGAGGCACGGGCAGCCCCAGTTGATGGTCCCGTCGGGCAGGATGAGCCCCGCGGCGGGCTCGGGCTCCGGCAGCGACACGCGCGCCGGCTCGGCCAGCGCGGCCGGCGGCGCGATCAGTAGCACGTCCTTGCCGCCAGGGCCGCTTGCGATGCGGGACACTGACATGCTGGAACCGGAGAGCCTTATTTACTAAAGGTTACACACAAAATACAGTCAAAACAGGGCGTTTTTTTAAATAAAAAGTCCCAAAACCCTGATTCCCGAGCACGAACCGAAATTATTACGAACTGATTCCATATGAATAATAAAATAGTATGTACATTACGACACAAGTGCGAAAACAATGAGATTCGAAACAAGTGGCGATGTTTTAAATCGATGTTTCCTTTTTGCACGTGTCTCGTACGACGTTTTTTATAGTACAGATCCGAAGTTTTGGCCCTGACGTAAAATGAGTCACTTTTTGCACTAGCGCGTAAAAAACGCACCATCTGCACTAAAAAAGAATGACCAACAAACAAAAAACCATTACCTTACATTGTTTTTGTATGAATTTACTACATCACACATCATCAGCCTATCTCAATCCACTGCTGGACGTAGACCTCCTCAACTATGCGTAACATAAACGCATTAGAAGGTAAATGCCCATAATCGCCACGCTGCGCAAGCGGATTGGAGATCGCAGTAGTGTGTACGTACGTACATTATGATAACGCTGCTGCCCATCATCAATCTTCTTTCAAAGTCAATGATACTTCAAATCTTTAGCCGACTCTTACGACACCCGCGAGAAGAAGAAAATATTGTACGAAAATTTTGGGTCAATATTTTTTATTATCTAGATTTTAGATCGGATCAGCTGGTGATTTTGATTTGAATGAGCCCACGCACGTCCAGATCTAAAATAATCAGGCTATAGGGATTTTTTTTGCAGAATAAACGGTTTATTGGCAAGCCATCGGTCATGTTTTACAAAACGGACACAAGCCTGCGGAAGAGAGTCCATCTATAAAAGTAGGTACACCAGCAAAAGTACGTTTAAAATTGTGATATGAACATGTGTAATGTAAGGTGCTTCTCCTGATTTAATTTATATGAGCGCCTGCAGCGAGGCGGCGTGCCGCACGGTGGGCGCCATGTACCTGTGTCGTGTGTGGTGTGTAGTCAGAGCAGCGCCTGCAGCGAGGCGGCGTGCCGCACGGTGGGCGCCATGTACCTGTGTCGTGTGTGGTGTGTAGTCAGAGCAGCGCCGGCAGCGAGGCGGCGTGCCGCGCGACGCGCACGGTGGGCGCCATGTACCTGTGTCGTGTGTGGTGTGTAGTCAGAGCAGCGCCTGCAGCGAGGCGGCGTGCCGCACGGTGGGCGCCATGTACCTGTGTCGTGTGTGGTGTGTAGTCAGAGCAGCGCCGGCAGCGAGGCGGCGTGCCGCGCGACGCGCACGGTGGGCGCCATGTACCTGTGTCGTGTGTGGTGTGTAGTCAGAGCAGCGCCTGCAGCGAGGCGGCGTGCCGCACGGTGGGCGCCATGTACCTGTGTCGTGTGTGGTGTGTAGTCAGAGCAGCGCCGGCAGCGAGGCGGCGTGCCGCGCGACGCGCACGGTGGGCGCCATGTACCTGTGTCGTGTGTGGTGTGTAGTCAGAGCAGCGCCTGCAGCGAGGCGGCGTGCCGCGCGACGCGCACGGTGGGCGCGCACAGCAGCAGCGCCGCACGCGCACGCACCAGCTGTGTCGCTTCCACCCGCACCAGCGCACGGGCTCCTGCGTAAGACGGGGAAACAATATATATACCTATATATCTCTTGGGACATCTCACACAAAACGACCTAGTCCCACGGTAAGCTTAATTAAGGCTTGTGATGTATGTACTACCAAGCGACGATATATATAATAGACTAACAGTTACCCGCGGCCTCGCCCGCGTACTTATATCTATTCACTGCGTGTTAATCTTTTCCCGCAATTATCTCGCGTTTGGCTTAACCGATTTAAGTGTGGCGGGTGGTGTTTTAATTTAACCCGCGGTTCGTTTTCATTAAATCATATAAATTTAATACCTAAATTCAAGATGGCGAACTTTTCTTGCAATTTTGACTTCAAATTGCCTATGAAAAACTTTTCAGCTTCTCGGTTTCGACACAAAGTACCCAAATATAGAGGGTCTGTTTCATAGAAGGCTCAAATAGTTCGGAATATGTTACAATAGATGTCACTAGGAGCACGATTGACTAGTAATAGATTTAGTTTTATTTGAAATCCAGATATTTACTACCTGTTAGTGCACAGTATTAATTAATTTAGCATCATACATCGAAAATAGTCAAAACCACCCTTTCTAGAAGAGTAAATTAGTAAATAAAAAAATTAACTATTTTTGGAATAAATTGATTTCAGCGCCATCTATTATTGCACGTACATATTTTTATGCGTTTTTCTCGATACGCGACAAACAGTACACTGCTCGAGTCTTGACAGAAATAATCTATAGATGTCGCTAAACAAAATCTTGCATATATTGATTTTAAATGTTTAAGGAGGTCTAAAAAACCAAAAAACTGATAAATACAATTTAAAAAAAAGTAAAAAGTCCCTACATCACTAATAATAACAAAAAAATACATACATTACAAGTCATATGCTAGGATTTGAACCCGTAACATAACAACTGATAACAATAAATAGCTGATTAGGGTATATCCGAATTATATAACAAATACATTGCGGCGCGGCGTTGCCGTCGTCAGCATTCTCTTTGCTTTACCGTAATCTGACGAGCTGGCAACAAACGAAACGAGAGGCATAGAAAATTGAAGGTAATCTGAGCATTACATTCTGTTTCTATTCTACGCTTCAATACCAAACTCACATAGCGAAATAATAATTAAACTCTTACTAATGGCACTCTATCATTGGCAATAAATAGCTCTCTACTCTGTCCAACATCCAACAAACTCTGTAAGAAAAAAAAGGCTAATACTAATTTTCTCTTATTGTGTCTACATTTTTTGAATTTGCCATTGTGTCCATTCTAAGATCCAAGATGGCGGGAACTTTTTTTGCAATTTTCATCATTATACTCGTTTCCGACTAATTCGCATGTACGTGGAATACGATTTCCGGGTTCATTCTAAAATCCAAGATGGCGGGAACTTTTTTTTTCAAATTTTCATCATTATACTCGTTTCCGACTAATTCGCATACGTGGAATACGATTTCCGGGTCCATTCTAAAATCCAAGATGGCGGGAACTTTTTTTTTTGCAATTTTCATCATTATACTCGTTTCCGACTAATTCGCATACGTGGAATACGATTTCCGGGTCCATTCTAAAATCCAAGATGGCGGGAACTTTTTTTTTCCAATTTTGATCATTATACTCGTTTCCGACTAATTCGCATACGTGGAATACGATTTCCGGGTCCATTCTAAAATCAAAGATGGCGGGAACTTTTTTTTTCCAATTTTGATCATTATACTCGATTCCGACTAATTCGCATACGTGGAATACGATTTCCGAGTCCATTCTAAAATCCAAGATGGCGGGAACTTTTTTTGCAATTTTCATCATTATACTCGTTTCTGACTAATTTGCATACGTGGAATATCATTTTTGGGTCCATTCTAAGATCCAAGATGGCGGGAACTTTTTTGCAATTTTCATCATTGTACTCGTTTCTGACAAATCGCATACGTGCAATACGATTTCCGGGTCCATTCTAAGATTCAAGATGGCGGGAACTTTTTATATTGCAATTTTCATCATTATACTCGTTTCCGACTAATTCGCATACGTGGAATACGATTTCCGGGTCCATTCTAAAATCCAAGATGGCGGGAACTTTTTTTTGCAATTTTCATCATTGTACTCGTTTCTGACTAATTCGCATACGTGGAATATCATTTTTGGGTCCATTCTAAAATCCAAGATGGCGGGAACTTTTTTTTGCAATTTTCATCATTGTACTCGTTTCTGACTAATTTGCATACGTGAAATACGATTTCCGGGTCCATTCTAAGATTCAAGATGGCGGGAACTTTTTTTTTGCAATTTTCATCATTATACTCGTTTCCGACTAACTCGCATACGTGGAATACGATTTCCGAGTCCATTCTAAAATCCAAGATGGCGGGAACTTTTTTTTGCAATTTTCATCATTATACTCGTTTCTGACTAATTTGCATACGTGGAATATCATTTTTGGGTCCATTCTAAGATCCAAGATGGCGGGAACTTTTTTTTTTGAAATTTAAAAAAAAATAAAAAAATAAATAAATATCTTGGGACATCTTACACAAATCGACCTAGTCCCACGGTAAGCTCAATTAAGGCTTGTGATGTGGGTACCAGGTGACGATGTATATAATAGATAGATACATATAGATACTTAAATACATAGACAGCCATGACCAAGGAACAAACATTTGTGATAAATAAATACACAAAGAATGCCCTCGCCGGGATTCGAACCCGGAACCTCCAGCTTCGTAGGCAGGGTCACTACCAACTAGGCTACGGAGGCTGTTTTCATCATTATACTCGTTTCTGACTAATTCGCATACGTGGAATATCATTTTTGGGTCCATTCTAAGATTCAAGATGGCGGGAACTTTTTATATTGCAATTTTCATCATTATACTCGTTTCCGACTAATTCGCATACGTGGAATACGATTTCCGTGTCCATTCTAAAATCCAAGATGGCGGGAACTTTTTTTGCAATTTTAATCATTGTACTCGTTTCTGACTAATTCGCGTACGTGGAATATCATTTTTGGGTCCATTCTAAAATCCAAGATGGCGGGAACTTTTTTTTTGCAATTTTCATCATTGTACTCGTTTCTGACTAATTCGCATACGTGTAATACGATTTCCGAGTCCATTCTAAAATCCAAGATGGCGGGAACTTTTTTTGCAATTTTCATCATTGTACTCGTTTCTGACTAATTCGCATACGTGGAATATCATTTTTGGGTCCATTCTAAGATCCAAGATGGCGGGAACTTTTTTTTTGCAATTTTCATCATTGTACTCGTTTCTGACTAATTCGCATACGTGTAATACGATTTCCGGGTCCATTCTAAGATCCAAGATGGCGGGAACATTTTTTTGCAATTTTCATCATTGTACTCGTTTCTGACTAATTCGCATACGTGGAATATCATTTTTGGGTCCATTCTAAGATCCAAGATGGCGGGAACTTTTTTTTTGAAATTTTCATCATTATACTCGTTTCTGACTAATTCGCATACGTGGAATATCATTTTTGGGTCCATTCTAAGATCCAAGATGGCGGGAACTTTATTGCAATTTTCATCATTGTACCCGTTTCTGACTAATTCGCATACGTGGAATACGATTTCCGAGTCCATTCTAAAATCCAAGATGGCGGGAACTTTTTTTTGCAATTTTCATCATTATACTCGTTTCTGACTAATTTGAATACGTGGAATATCATTTCCTGGTCCATTCTAAGATTCAAGAGGGCGGGAACTTTTTATACTCGTTTCTGACTAATTTGAATACGTGGAATATAATTTCCTGGTCCATTCTAAGATTCAAGAGGGCGGGAACTTTTTATATTGCAATTTTCATCATTATACTCGTTTCCGACTAATTCGCATACATGGAATACGATTTCCGGGTCCATTCTAAAATCCAAGATGGCGGGAACTTTTTTTTTTGCAATTTTCATCATTATACTCGTTTCCGAATAATTCGCATACGTGGAATACGATTTCCGGGTCCATTCTAAAATCCAAGATGGCAGGAACTTTTTTTTGTAATTTTCATCATTATACTCCTTTCTGACTAATTCGCATACGTGGAATATCATTTTTGGGTCCATTCTAAGATCCAAGATGGCGGGAACTTTTTTGCAATTTTTATCATTGTACTCGTTTCTGACTAATTCGCATAAGTGCAATACGATTTCCGGGTCCATTCTAAGATTCAAGATGGCGGGAACTTTTTATACTCGTTTTCAACTAATTTATAAACGTGGAACCCTAATTTGGGGTTAATTTAATATCCAAGAGTTTTTATATTTAGCACGTTCTTATGAGTAGCGGAAATGCAGTACCTACAATGAAAAAAAAAAAACTGCATAAAAGCTCAAAAAAGGTGCCGCCATTTTGCATCTTACAATTGATGTACTTTTGGGCAGTTTTTATCATTAAAAATACTCCATTTCCAATACATATACGTAAATAACCTTGGATCTTAAATTCGGCCTAAATTCGGGTTCCACGTTTGTAAATTAGTCGAAAACAAGTACAATGATAAAAATTACAAAAAAAAGTTCCCGCCATCATGGATCTCAGATTGGACCCCAAAATCGTATGCGAATTAGTCAGAAACGAGTATAATGATGAAAATTGCAAAAAAAAGTTCCCGCCATCTTGGATTTTAGAATGGACCCAAAAATGATATTCCACGTATGCGAATTAGTAAGAAACGAGTATAATGATGAAAATTGCAAAAAAAAGTTCCCGCCATCTTGGATTTTAGAATAGACTCGGAAATCGTATTCCACTTATGCGAATTATTCGGAAACGAGTATAATGATGAAAATTGCAAAAAAAAGTTCCCGCCATCTTGGGTCTTAGAATGGAACTAAAAAAGATATTCCCCGTATGCGAATTAGTCTGAAACGAGTATAATGATGAAAATTGCAAAAAAAAAGTTCCCGCCATCTTGGATTTTAGAATGGACCTGGAAATCGTATTCCACGTATGCGAATTAGTCGGAAACGAGTATAATGATGAAAATTGCAAAAAAAAAGTTACTGCCATCTTGGATCTTAGAATGGACCCAAAAATGATATTCCACGTATGCGAATTAGTAAGAAACGAGTATAATGATGAAAATTGCAAAAAAAAAGTTCCCGCCATCTTGGATTTTAGAATAGACTCGGAAATCGTATTCCACTTATGCGAATTATTCGGAAACGAGTATAATGATGAAAATTGCAAAAAAAAGGTCCCGCCATCTTGGATTCCAGAATGGACTCGGAAATCGTATTCCACATATGCGAATTAGTCTGAAACGAGTATAATGATGAAAATTGCAAAAAAAAAAAGTTCCCGCCATTTTGGATTTTAGAATGGACCCGGAAATCGTATTCCACGTATGCGAATTAGTCGGAAACGAGTATAATGATGAAAATTGCAAAATAAAAAGTTCCCGCCATCTTGAATCTTAGAATGGACCCGAAAATCGTATTCCACGCATGCGAATTAGTCAGAAACGAGTATAAAGATGAAAATTTTAAAAAAAGTTCCCGCCATCTTGGATTTTAGAATGGACCAGGAAATCGTATTCCACGTATGCGAATTAGTCAGAAACGAGTATAATGATGAAAATTGCAAAAATAAGTTGCCTCCATCTTGGATCTCATAATGGACCCGAAAATTGTATTAACGTAATATAACGTATGCGAATTAGTCAGAAACGAGTATAATGATGAAAATTGCAAGAAAAATGTTCCCGCCATCTTGGATCTCAGAATGGACCCGGAAATCGTATTGCACGTATGCGAATTAGTCAGAAACGAGTATAATGATGAAAATTACAAAAAAGCAGCCGCCATCTTGGATCGTAGAATGGACCCGGAAATCGTATTACACGTATGCGAATTAGAAACGAGTACAATGATGAAAATTGCAAAAAAAAAGATCCCGCCATCTTGGATTTTAGAATGGACTCGGAAATCGTATTCCACGTATGCGAATTAGTCTGAAACGAGTATAATGATGAAAATTACAAAAAAAAAGTTCCCGCCATCTTGGATTTTAGAATGGACCCGGAAATCGTATTCCACGTATGCGAATTAGTCGGAAACGAGTATAATGATGAAAATTGCAAAAAAAAAGTTCCCGCCATCTTGGATTTTAGAATGGACCCGAAAATCGTATTCCACGTATGCGAATTAGTCGGAAACGAGTATAATGATGAAAATTGCAAAATAAAAAGTTCCCGCTATCTTGAATTTTAGAATGGACCCGAAAATCGTATTCCACGCATGCGAATTAGTCAGAAACGAGTATAAAGATGAAAATTTAAAAAAAGTTCCCGCCATCTTGGATTTTAGAATGGACCAGGAAATCGTATTCCACGTATGCGAATTAGTCAGAAACGAGTATAATGATGAAAATTGCAAAAATAAGTTGCCGCCATCTTGGATCTCATAATGGACCCGAAAATTGTATTCAACGTATGCGAATTAGTCAGAAACGAGTATAATGATGAAAATTGCAAAAATAAGTTGCTGCCATCTTGGATCTCATAATGAACCCGAAAATTGTATTCAACGTATGCGAATTAGTCAGAAACGAGTATAACCCAACTCTGTCAGGTATAACTAGGTACACTCTTCACGCTTCAAGTTCGTCTGTATACTCATTTTCACCCTGTATAATTATGTATGTAACACCCTGTATGTATACGCATGTATCTATCGGATCTATGATCACTTTGTATAACTATAAAACGAAACGAAAGAGCTCGTGATTCTGATTAGAAAAAATGTATAAAAGTCCATATATGGAAAATTTTATAAAACGACAACAAAATAAAAACCCGCCCGTTTGCACCTTGTAAAACACTGTTTTTACAAAATCAAAGATTATGCGCAACAAAAAAATAAAAAAACAAAGTTTGAAAAAAAAGAAATAAAAGAACATTTTCAGCGCGTATAGTAAGGATTTGAACCTGGTACCACTGCTTCACAGCCGAACGCATGAACCACATTACCAACCTCCCTATATCGTGGTACGGCAAAATATGCTATGTGTTGCAAGTGATCATGCGTTTCGTTCGTGGCAAGGTAGTGTATACTGTTTCAGAGCCATCTGTGCCAATGGACGAACAACAAAGGTAGTGTATATACTGTTTCAGAGCCATCTGTTTGCCATGCTCACGAACAACCGTGGCGCCGTCTAGTAGTGACGACATTTCAGGTGGATGCATTTTAATGTATGGTGCTGATATATCTACTTAAACTAAATAATCTCTGGTTTCGATTTTTATCAAGTTCAAATCAAAGTTCTAGAAATTTTAGATGGTGATAGATAGATTTTTATCACGGATAATATCGAAACGGAAGAAATTTATTAAGCAGTCTTTTTTGCAGTTTCGTCTGCATAATAATAATTAAAAGTTGTAATAATTTTAATGTAACAAAATGAATGATGTACCTATACTATGACGTTCAAAAAGTATTATTTATGGATTTATTTTGAATAAATGATTTTGACTTTGATTTTGACTTTGACTTTGACTAATTGTTAATAATAACCTCTGGGATCCGGATACATCGATTTACACAATTGGATTAAAATTTACAGAATTTATGGAGACTGCTGTTTTCACCTTATACTCGTAAAAACCTCTTACAGTACAGATATACTTTTTATTACTATCGCGTGAAAACTCAAGTAGTTCAAAATAGCGGCATTTTCAGGAAATGTTTTAGTGCACCTTAAAAGTAGTAGTAGTAGTAGTAAAGCACTTTATTGTACAAAATAAACATTTCAAAATAATAATAAAAATGTTATTACAAAGGCGAACTTATCCCTATAAGGGATCTCTTTCAGCTAACTTTAAGAGTAATTGAGTTGGAGAGTAAAATGATAAAAAAGTAAAGATGTAATGAGTAAAATGACTAAAAGATTATTAATTTCGGTTAACATGCTAAATTTGTACGAGTAGAATCAGAAAACCAAGCCCATCACACCATAACAGGGGAGATGGTATTTCACGTACACCTCGTTACATTTTAAAATCGTTATGGTTTTCGTGAACAGTGACACGATAAACTATAGAAACGATACCCATGTTGTTTATTTACTGTTTAACCTTTTTACCACTCTCAAGAGTTGAATTCTCAAAAAACCCAAAAACATGTCTTTACTCATTTATGTTTGGAAATACTCCAGTGAAGTTTCGGATAAAATAGTTGAAATAGCCAAGTTTCTCCATACAAACTTTGGACTCCCATTGCACCCTCTAGGGAATGAATTTTGACTTAACATTTTTTAGAGCACCCTCAAAGAAACCTACGCGCTAAATTTGAAATCTCTGGAAACAGAAATTAACATAATTATTAAAACTGTATTGATGTTTTTCGAATTTTACGCCATCACACCATAACCGTATGCAAAGTATTTCACGTCCACCGCAATAAATTTTAAAATCGTTATTGTTTTCGTGATCTATGACCCGATAAAGCTTAAAAACGATAACCCATCTTGATTTTTTCACTTCATCACCCTTTTTACCTTTTTCAGAGGTTGAATTTTCAAGAAACTTGAAACATATCTTTATTCAATTACTTTAAAGACTACTCCTGCGAAGTTTCTGATCAAATAGTCCAACTAATCATGTTTCGCCATACAAACTTTGGACCCCCATTTCAACCCCTTAGGAGGTGAATTTTGAAAAATCCTTTCTAAGTGCTCACCTACACCGTAAAAGAAACCTACATGCCAAATTTGAGGTCTCTAGGACCAGCAGTTTAGGCTGTGCGTTGATATGTCAGTCAGTTTCTTATTTTATACACGGTGGAATTTAATCGGTGAACAGGAACCAATTTTTCTAATTCAGTAATCGATGGCGGTCACGTTTATGTAGTACTTAAGTGGAACCAAGTTTTTTTTCAGCATAAATTTTTTTTATGTTGAAATTAAAATTTATTGTCACCCTACTAATGGTTTAGTCTGAAAAGTTTAATACCTCTTTTCAAACTATGAGCCATAGAAACTTAAAACATAAATGAGCAATAACCACTCACATGCTTTAATTTTTGCGATAGACTCTATTCCTATGTAAAATAAGAGCGATGCATGGCTGATAGTTTGAAAAGAGGTATTAAACTTTTCAGACTAAACCTTTAGTAGGGTGACAATAAATTTTAATTAAAGTTTAATTTCAACATAAAAATTTGTTATGCTAAAAAAAAAACTTGGTTCCACTTAAGTACTACATAAACGTGACCACCATCGATTACTGAATTAGAAAAATGGGTTCCTGTTCACCGATTAAATTCTACCGTGTATATATAGATTGACACATACAGAATATACAGATACTTAAATACATATACAACCACAACCAAGGAACAAATACTTAGAGAGGAAACAATACACTTCACAGGACAAAACAAACTCGATTCTCGCTGTTCATCTCTATACGCTAAGACGTTTAAATTAAAACTACGCAACGGAATTTTTCTATAATGTTGAAATTACGTACGCCAAATTGGACCTTAAATATATATATTTTTAAAATTTCTTTTTAAAGTCCTTTGTAAAAAATACATATCGGACCTGTACCTTAAATATAATGGAATTTCATACTACTTTGCTGGCCTAGATCTGCAGTGTACTGCAACCTTTAACCTTTTTTTGACAAGTCACAGAATATCTTGGCATTCAATCTTAAAGGTAAATCTTAGGTATAAAAAAAATTACACATAGTTGAAAAGTTTTGGCTTATTATTGTAGTTTCATTACTTATTTGTACCCTGAAATTGACTTTCTTTGTTTTGTCAAACTTTGTTGCACTTTGTTGCAAAAATGTAAAGTTTGAGAAAAGCACTTTAAGACCTTTAAGTGTAAAACAATATGTAACAGGCTTCATATCTGTATTCCGCCTCACTATAGCCGGCCAAATAATTTAAGCAACCTGTTAAATTTGGTTTCCCAGTGTCTGCAATAATGGCCTATTTTCATTGGACAGAGTGATGCTAGAGGACAGTGTTAGTATCACCATTGCACATAAACTGGAGTAGGTAGCTAGTATCTATTTTTCTTTGTATGGCCTATGTATGAAAATGTATATTTTTGAGCTAAGCTAGAAATCAAGCTGCAAGATAGCATTAGCATCAAAACACTGACTATGATCTTAGCTGTAATCAAATTATTGTTTTTGAATTTTATGACCAGGGAGAAAATTAAGAACAAAATCATCATACAGTCAAGTGCAAAAATAAGTATCGAAAGAATCCGTTCATAAATATGTTACGACGTTCTTATTACACAGAATTAGAGTGCACTGACATATTTTTGAACGTTTTTGTATACCCCTTATTTTGTCTTCGACTGTACAAACTTAGTCCTTTTAGATCTCTTTTGTGTTGATTTAATAGGAACCGTAAAACCACCTAATAGTCCAAACGAAATATAAATATCTTTCATTGTTTGTTAAAATTAGTTGTGCTATTTATAACTCCTCATCAATAATAAAAAAAAAACATGGAGAATAGGGTGTCCCATATTTTACGAGTTTTAGAAATTAATAATGCATACCCCCAAAATCGGTTTCTTTTACCTCAAAACACACTGAAAAAAATTCAGTTCATTTCTGTAACTGCAACTTGTGCCGATGCCATGCCATTTTCTTATACAATATGTTGTATATGAAAATTACCAAAAATATTTTTCGTTTTTTTATTTTTTTCTATAGCATTAACTTATACTACTGTCTTATAAACATTTTATCATAAAATTAACTTGATGAGAACAGAAAAACAATACATTATTATCAACTTACTGTCCGACAAATTTTTTTCATAGTAATTTGTATGGGAATTTCAGATCAAAGTCGGCACGGGTTCCTGTTACAGGAATGAGCAGATTTTTTTACAGAGTGTTCTGGGGTTTAAAAAGCCGATATAGGGGTTATGCGATATTCATTTCTAAAATTCGTAAAATATGGGACACCCTAATGGAGAAGGCCAAAAACAAGATTGGGACTGATGCTTATTTAGGAGTTGAAATTGTGGAGCTTAGTTGGCTGGTTTTTACAAAACAAGTTTGTAAGTCTCTTTTCCCTTTCAAAAATTCAATGACAGGAAATAGTACCTGTGTGTGTGCTGTGCACTGCTAGCACGTCAAGCGGGAGCACAGAGCCGCACTCTCCGAACAGTTCTCCGCAAGCTGCCTGCAACGTCTGCCGCACTGCCAGCGGCTCTACTGCTCCTCCGATTCTACACAAATACTGCCAATTAATGGAAACAAATACTGTTATTCAATTCGGGTCAGCTTAATGCAAAAACTATGACTTCACATGATTGACTTGAAATAGTACTAACAATAATGATTGAGAACTGCCCAGTTAAGTATTGCTTGTAATGCAATATTATCAATGTTTTGTATTGAATTTGGGTGTAATTTAAATTCATTAACGACCTGATAAGCTGCCCGCTGTTGCACAATATTTACGCTATTTTAACAGGTATCTTAACCGCACAATACCTTCTTGAAACATGAATGAATACGAGAGTGGTTTAAACTAATATTTAGAGTAATAAAGCATCGGCTGCAGGCCCTGCGGAAAGCCGCAGAGCCGAGCAGCCGCCGAGATAAGATAGGGCTGCTCGCCGGGCTACTCACAGGTCGAGCTGCAGGTAGAAGTAGCGCGCACTCATTCGAAACCAGCGCCTAGCTTCACGGCACTCACGGTGTGATGTTTCACTATAAAACAATTAAATATTCACTCGAAAATAAAATATTCTATAACCGCACTGCACGTTTTGAGGTTAACAATATACAAATGTCATTGTGACATAATCTGAATCTGCGTTTCGGCACTGCAAGTGAATTGCGTTTGGTTATTAGACTCATTAGGCCAGTCAACATTATTAAATTAAATTAGCGTAAGCAGTTTATGGTGTTATGCATATTCTTAAGCAAATAATTAAGCTACGAGTGTTTTATAAATATACTTAAAAGTTTTGTTAAAATTAATTAATCGATTTCCGTATGTAAGGTTACTAACCCTTAATAAGACATCAGTCACACCAGTCACACCTAAATTTCATTGGGTTTGACACATATTCATTGACGGAATAAGTTTCAAAATGAGGTGGTAAATATATTACCTTTGAGGATTTAGTAATGGAGTCGGCTTCATATCGTTTCCCCTCTGCCAAAGACTTTGGCCAAGAATTTGTACATTGACCAAACCTGTTTATAAAAACTATTTCATTAATCGATTCTTCGCAGTCTTGTAATCGTTATGTACCCGTAACAAGCTCCGTCAAAATGCCTGTATGTGCTATGTATGGATTCAAAACTCGTTCAAATACATCATGTTTACAAAATATACGATACTATTTCATAGGTATCTTGCCTTTATTTGTTTATATTGCAACATTTTATTACATAAAATTGTTCAGGAAAATCAAGTACCAGGGAATCGATACCAAAATCGGTTTCAAAAATATCGCACACAATTCGTATTTTCATTTTCGACTGATGGAGAAAGTTTGACATTTATTGTATTCTCGTATTTAAGGTTAATAAGGTCTACCCATCTTTAAATTTTATAGGAAATATCAGACTTAGTGAATCAAGTAAGACAGAAGACTCTGCCTTGGTGTAATGTTAAGCTTATATGTAAGCCAATAAGGTTGAATATTTATTGCGCTTATTTGGAATACGTAATACGCGCGAAAATACATAGTGATGTGAACGTTACTCTTTATGACACAATGTCGAGAGTAGGTATAAAATGTCGAGATATGGACACTTGTGTTTACGTATATTAGTGTTCTCACAGTAAGTAAATAATAACACAGTCTTATCGAATTCAATAACTTCATTTTTACAAGTGCTACTTAACGCTAGTTGGACCTATATTATAAATTGTATTTAGGTACTTACTAAAATATCACTAAGGAATATCAATATCACCGGCCTTATTGCAAAAACTTGTATGTATACGCACCTACGCACCTTGTACCTACGCACTTGTATTCAAATTGTATCCTTACGAGTATTCACAATTAAGCCTCAGTGAGTTTTACCCCAGCTAACTAAAACTTTCTTACTACAACAAAATAAATAATACTCGTATGTACACTCGTATGGACATACATTGTTTTCTTTCACAACCGCTAATTAATATTATTTATTAAATATTATAATTGATTTACGGATTTCGAAATGCACGTGATTGACCGAGACTTTCCTTACAGTTACAGTCTTCGTAGTCAAAGATCGCGATAAACGAAAACATAATCAATTGAAGTAGGTTAATGGCAAGACATTCAGGCGGTTTTGTATTAAAATTGGTTGATTAATTTAACTGTTACTAATTGTCTGTTTGCTTTTATTTAAATACTCAAAACAACAATATTATAGTACCAAGGTGCACGTCAATCTATGACGTTTAGAAAAATATATCGATACGATAATCTTCAGACACTTGAAAGCCATATTAATCGGTTCGATTACACCTACGTCGATAGTTTGAAATTGTTTCCGTATAGAAATTTTACTGTATTCGTGTGATAATTTAACTTAGTGTTGTGGTATTGTTTAAGTGTGCGTGAGTAGTAACGAGAAGAAGAAATGCATTTGTAGTTAGATCATTTACATGTGTGCTACCTCGTCCCCCTCGGAAATTGGCAGAATGTTTTGTTAGGAAAGTTATAGCGATACCGTCTCCCCATACTAAATCCTCAAAGTATATTACCATTGCCCTATTAAGGGCTAACGCCGGGGGAGCTTTCGCGGCTGATGCCGAGGTGTAGTTTCATAGAAGTTTTCTAGTTTGAATGTTTTATTTAATAAGATCGTAAATAGTACCTAATAAAAATAATTTTGAGGGATTGCCTATCGTATACGCATCATTTCATCATCATCAGACTTCATGTAGTCACGTATAATATGTTCTAAGAGTACGAATAAGTAATTAAGTACCTGCACGGCAAGCACATCATGGGCGCGGGACGACAAAAACTGCGACATAGAGTTTTCTCGAGCTATGTCACGAATTGGTAGCACAACATGCGCGCGAGATAACGCTGACTCGCGATGATCTATCAAAGCGATACTTATAATTATTTCGCTTGAAAGTCCCACGCGAGATATCCTCCAAATTCGTAGCATATGTGTACCTTGAGCGATAAAATACATTGCGTTTTAATGTCAAAATGCGACAAATTGTCTTCGAGGTGTGAAGGGGGCGAGAAAGTCGAGAAACACATAAACTTCGTTACGGCTTGCAAAATTTAGGCTTTCAGTCGCATATTATATTAGCTATGAGCTATGTATTGGTAGTTATGGATAATCTGTTTTAGTGTATGCGTTCTAAGACATTTTTTAATGTTTTAATATCAACGAACTTCGTTTCATTACCGACCCTACTGTCGGTACCATAAGGTCTGAAGACCCAAGAGGTTCAATAGAGAATCAAACGCTAGTAATGTTTTCAAAAGTAGCGGTGAAAAGAAGAAGTATTAACCCACCTACCAATGCTAATAGCTATTAAATAGAAGTATCTTACCTAATTGTATTAATTGTGAAAGCGATGTTCTGTGCAGTATACCGTACATTACGCAGCTATATTTTACAAGTACAATATAATTAAGAAAAGCGGCATTTGCACACATAATCTGTATGGGAAAAGGTAGATCAGCCTCTATTAGTTCATGGGTGCATGGGCAATGTCCTCTCCTTAGCATATTATGCGCATGGACGCATTAGAAGGTTAATACCCATAATCGGGAATAGTGTGTCCACTATGATGATGATGATGCTGCTGCACTTCATAGTGGACACACTACTCACACTACTACCTAGTCAATGACACTCCTTTTCTTTCACTCAATCCTTTAACCGACTCTTAAGACACCAACGGAAAGAGTTGGGGTGGTGACATCTTACTGCCGTCACCACACGGCTAATAACTAGTACTTTAAACAAATAAAAATATATATAATAAAAAATCCAGTATGTATTTATTACAAAAAATGTATTTATTATAATAACATGTATTAAATACTCAGTGTAACATACATATATCTGTATCGTAAAAAACATTTGAGCCAAACAAGTTTACAATCACAAATATATTAATAATTTAATTAATAAACGCCTGTAATTTATGCTCTATTGTAGACGATCGTCTGAATTGAATGGGCACTTTAATATTTTGTCGCGGAAGTTCGCGTCCACGGCGTGATATTTTTTTTTATTATGTGAAATTTGGTTTAGGTACTAGAGGTGTGCGCCGATCGGCGTGGCGTCCGCCGCCGGTCATTTTAGCCACGCCGCCGCCGCCGATGTTTTCACCGGCGTGAAATCGGCGTGACAATAATTCTTATTTTTATCTGTTTTGTGTGCGTACATTGCAACACGTCAATAGAAGTATCCTAGATTATATTTCTCACGCTTCGCGTAGGTACTTAGGTTGATCACGCATCATTACCCTAAAATTTATTTAATATAAAGCAAATTTACCTGCATGCCAAACAAATTAAGAAGCGAACACTTTCCGTGGTTTGTTTTGTAGTTATAACGAGATAACAATAAATAACGTGTGCGATACAGGCAATATAAACGTTGTCGCTCAGGGGTGCGGGACGCCCGTACGCCGAGCAGGTGGCAGCCCGGCACCATAAGCGCGGGGAGTCAGTCAGCCATGTTGTGTTTAATATTACGCAGCAGCAGTAGATATGAGCCCCAATGGCCAAATAGCCGGCGGCGGCGCGCCGGTTAAAATTGATCGACGGCGTGGCCTTGAAAACAGTTGTTCATTGAGTTAATAGCAAGGACCGAAATTTTCCATAGCAAAACTCAAATTGTCAGTGGGATTGACTTAAATGCTCTTTAACTATCGTTAAATATTCAAACTACAATACATAATCATCAGCCTATCGCAGTCCGCTGCTAGACATAGGCCTCCTTAATTTCACGCAACCGTCTTCAATCCTGCCTAATCGTCGCTCCAAATCGATCACTGTGGTTCTGTGCTGGAACTGCTGGATAGCCTCATTTCTGATTCGATCTTGCAGAGAGGAGCCGAGCATAGAGCCCTTTCCAAAGCGCGCGGAGTGATTTTGAACTTGTGGACCAGCCGTACCGTCAGTGTCCAGGTTTCGGCTCCGTACGTCATGACGGGTGGGGCGCACTAATTGAAAATTTTTGAAATTGGGATCGACGATGTGAAGACTCGACGTAGCTTCCCGAATGCTGCCCAATCTAGCTTAATTCTTCTATTCACCTCATCCTCGAAGTTGTTCCTATCCATCTGCAATGTTTGCCCGAGGTATACATACTACCTCTCATACTTGCCATCAATGTTGATGCCACGTCCTTTCCAGATCAGCGTCTTAAACATGTCCTTCAATGCATTTGAGAACAATTTCGGGGAGATAACGTCCCCTTGTGTCACGCCTCTATGCAATCAATTGTATAGGATTTGTTTGCTGATTCTGTACTTGGATGGACATGGTGGTGGCCACGTAGAGACATCTTATCGCTTGAAAATATCGCCAATCTACGCCAAGAGACCAGATCTGAATCGAGTCAAAGGCTTTCTGGTTGTCCACAAATGCTACATACAAAGGCTGATTATACTCCTCGGTCTTCTGTACAATTTTCCGCACTGTGTGGATGTGGTCTATGGTGCCGTATCCGCTCTGAAATCCAGCCTGTTCCGGAGGTTAGAATTCGCCGAGTTTCCGCGCAAGACGGGTCGTGATCACTCTTGGGAACAGCTTATAGACATGGCTTGGAAGAGAAATGGATCGATAGTTCTTCATTAGGGGTTTGTCTCCCTTTTTGAAGAACAAGACGACCACCCTTGTACTCCATGCCTCCGAAGTTCTCCCTTCGAATCAGACAGCGTTGAAAAGCTTGGATGGAGTGTTGGAGCTCCCTCAGTACGGGTTTACCTCCTACTTTTAACAACTGTAACGCCATCCTATTTATCCAGGGGCTTTTCCGTTTTTAAGATGCCCAAGAGCGACCTCGATTTCTCCGATATTGACTTCTAGTAGGTCTTCGGTGTAGTGGCGTATCAAAGTGGGTCTAGAATCCTCATTTTCGAGATCAGGTCGAAATTTATGCGAAGCGTATAATGGGCCATAGAAGTCTTCTACTTCGGAAAGGACTGCCAGCTTCGAAGTAATGACTTCTCCACGAGCTGTAGTCATCTTCGTCAGGTGGCTTCTTCCTAGAGTCCAAGAGATTGTACGAAAACCTTTGTCCTCCGGTTCTGACGATGGTTCTTTCAATCGAAAGAGTATGTATGTATGTAAATTCTTTATTGTACACAAAAAGAAATAGGTAAAAAAAAACCACAACAATTCAAACGGGTACAAAGGCGAACTAAGAGTATTGGAGCACCGGAGATCGTGCCGTACGCGCTTACTGATTTTGGTTTAGAGCCCGTTTCTCTGACGAAGATACGGCTGGGTTTTCACGTCATTACTACATTAGCCCTAAATGCCCTAAGGTCTCCTCCGAAAATTTTGACTTCCTGCCCCAGCGCTGAATTTCACAAAATATCGAACCTTCCTAATTTTGAAACTTCTAGGCGTAGGTATACATATCTTTGTACTCGACTGTATAACCATAATATTTGTTAAACCTTTTCGAAAGGTGGTGTTAACAACGATTTTAGCTATCTAAAAACATTGAACTGTCGGTATTAAAAGAAGCGTAATTTTGTGTTGCCTCGTCAAGGTCACGCCGATTCCAGGCCGGTGGCGGCGTCGGCGGGGGCGGCGCGAGTTTTTTTACCGCCGGCGGCGAGAAAAACTGTTTAGTTCCTTTATGTTTTGTTTAGAAATTTTGAATAAAACCGTTCTTTTTAAATTTTAACTCGTCTCTTTCATTACGCCGATCACGCCGATTACGCCGCCGCCGCCGGCCATTTTCAGACCGGCGGCCGCCGCCGATGGTTTGGTCATCGGCGCACACCTCTATTAGGTACTATCATAAATTGTAACAACAGGAAACCTCATAAATATAATGAAAAAATGTCATACAGCCGTGGGCTCTAACTTTAACGATATAGGTACAATAAAACCACCCAATCAAACGCAGGCTGCGCCACGAGCTCGGGCGCCAAGTACTCTTGTTTTTCACGACGAGCTGCATAGCGCGACCCAGCGGCTGCCTTCATAGCTGTCGTGGAATCCGATTTGATGATCGCGAACCTTTTTCTTCAGTTTGCGCCATATCCTTAAAAAATATTAATAATTGATAAATACCATGCTTTATTGACAGCTCATAGCATAAATAACCTGCAGATCAAATAAATAATAATATTATGATTTTTACTATACATAATACTATCAGAAGCGATGTATGTAACCTGCAGATCAAATAAATAATAATATTATGATTTTTACTATACATAATACTATCAGAAGCGATGTATGTAACTTAAGGTGTTACTTTTCTTGACCATACTTGACCTTAATAATTAAGTTGGTTATGAAGAATATCCGATATATCAACTACTTTTAGGTCATAGGTATATTATTTGGGACCTGGATGGAAACCCTCATATTTTCATCATAAATTTAAATGATTTGTACAAGCTTTCATCGGAATACCTGCTGGCAATTCAAAGACCCGATATATTTCTTTTTTGGAGTTTGACCCAATTTAGGTACTTCATCTTTTCCGGATCCACATTCTCCGTCTGGAAACTATGGGTTTAGTTCAACGACATCTTGCTTTGTATGCATAAAATTTTATTAAAGAACTATGAACATGAATTTAAAAAAATATACGCTTTAAATGTAAATAATCGTATCTAATATCCACAGTAACGTATAAAGAGTATAAAAGGCTATAATTAACTTAAATTTTACGTTCATGAGCCATTTTAAATATCGCCACCAAACACAATCTACAAATGTCATGTGACAGATTATTATTATGAGACTTTGACATTTTCATCTTAAAATGTCCTATCTCTTTAATCTTTATACTACGCGAACGAGACAAAGTTATCGTGACTAGAGATGTTTCATTTTTAAAGCTTGCTGTTCACTCGTCATTCAACTTTATTTATACCGATTCAGTGTTGCTAGGAAAGAAAAGTTAGTCCCACACATAAATGGCCACACTTGTTATGTCGCCCGCGGGATGACTCTTTCGCATGGAACTAGTTTCTCGAGCTGTTAACTTGTGCTACCAAAATCGAGAAAATGACGGCTAGAAATATAAATTTGAAAGCAGCGACATGGGTTTGTCGCCGCGCGAGCTATCTCGCGCTCAATGATGTGCTTGCCGGGCTGCAGTACAGTGACGGTCAGTCGAGCTGTCGTAACCGATACCCCGGCAAGCACATCATTGAGCGCGAGATAGCTCGCGCGGCGACAAACCCATGTCGCTGCTTTCAAATTTATATTTCTAGCCGTCATTTTCTCGATTTTGGTAGCACAAGTTAACAGCTCGAGAAACTAGTTCCATGCGAAAGAGTCATCCCGCGGGCGACATAACAAGTGTGGCCATTTATGTGTGGGACTAACTTTTCTTTCCTAGCAACACTGAATCGGTATAAATAAAGTTGAATGACGAGTGAACAGCAAGCTTTAAAAATGAAACATCTCTAGTCACGATAACTTTGTCTCGTTCGCGTAGTATAAAGATTAAAGAGATAGGACATTTTAAGATGAAAATGTCAAAGTCTCATAATAATAATCTGTCACATGACATTTGTAGATTGTGTTTGGTGGCGATATTTAAAATGGCTCATGAACGTAAAATTTAAGTTAATTATAGCCTTTTATACTCTTTATACGTTACTGTGGATATTAGATACGATTATTTACATTTAAAGCGTATATTTTTTTAAATTCATGTTCATAGTTCTTTAATAAAATTTTATGCATACAAAGCAAGATGTCGTTGAACTAAACCCATAGTTTCCAGACGGAGAATGTGGATCCGGAAAAGATGAAGTACCTAAATTGGGTCAAACTCCAAAAAAGAAATATATCGGGTCTTTGAATTGCCAGCAGGTATTCCGATGAAAGCTTGTACAAATCATTTAAATTTATGATGAAAATATGAGGGTTTCCATCCAGGTCCCAAATAATATACCTATGACCTAAAAGTAGTTGATATATCGGATATTCTTCATAACCAACTTAATTATTAAGGTCAAGTATGGTCAAGAAAAGTAACACCTTAAGTTACATACATCGCTTCTGATAGTATTATGTATAGTAAAAATCATAATATTATTATTTATTTGATCTGCAGGTTATTTATGCTATGAGCTGTCAATAAAGCATGGTATTTATCAATTATTAATATTTTTTAAGGATATGGCGCAAACTGAAGAAAAAGGTTCGCGATCATCAAATCGGATTCCACGACAGCTATGAAGGCAGCCGCTGGGTCGCGCTATGCAGCTCGTCGTGAAAAACAAGAGTACTTGGCGCCCGAGCTCGTGGCGCAGCCTGCGTTTGATTGGGTGGTTTTATTGTACCTATATCGTTAAAGTTAGAGCCCACGGCTGTATGACATTTTTTCATTATATTTATGAGGTTTCCTGTTGTTACAATTTATGATAGTACCTAAACCAAATTTCACATAATAAAAAAAAATATCACGCCGTGGACGCGAACTTCCGCGACAAAATATTAAAGTGCCCATTCAATTCAGACGATCGTCTACAATAGAGCATAAATTACAGGCGTTTATTAATTAAATTATTAATATATTTGTGATTGTAAACTTGTTTGGCTCAAATGTTTTTTACGATACAGATATATGTATGTTACACTGAGTATTTAATACATGTTATTATAATAAATACATTTTTTGTAATAAATACATACTGGATTTTTTATTATATATATTTTTATTTGTTTAAAGTACTAGTTATTAGCCGTGTGGTGACGGCAGTAAGATGTCACCACCCCAACTCTTTCCGTTGGTGTCTTAAGAGTCGGTTAAAGGATTGAGTGAAAGAAAAGGAGTGTCATTGACTAGGTAGTAGTGTGAGTAGTGTGTCCACTATGAAGTGCAGCAGCATCATCATCATCATAGTGGACACACTATTCCCGATTATGGGTATTAACCTTCTAATGCGTCCATGCGCATAATATGCTAAGGAGAGGACATTGCCCATGCACCCATGAACTAATAGAGGCTGATCTACCTTTTCCCATACAGATTATGTGTGCAAATGCCGCTTTTCTTAATTATATTGTACTTGTAAAATATAGCTGCGTAATGTACGGTATACTGCACAGAACATCGCTTTCACAATTAATACAATTAGGTAAGATACTTCTATTTAATAGCTATTAGCATTGGTAGGTGGGTTAATACTTCTTCTTTTCACCGCTACTTTTGAAAACATTACTAGCGTTTGATTCTCTATTGAACCTCTTGGGTCTTCAGACCTTATGGTACCGACAGTAGGGTCGGTAATGAAACGAAGTTCGTTGATATTAAAACATTAAAAAATGTCTTAGAACGCATACACTAAAACAGATTATCCATAACTACCAATACATAGCTCATAGCTAATATAATATGCGACTGAAAGCCTAAATTTTGCAAGCCGTAACGAAGTTTATGTGTTTCTCGACTTTCTCGCCACCTTCACACCTCGAAGACAATTTGTCGCATTTTGACATTAAAACGCAATGTATTTTATCGCTCAAGGTACACATATGCTACGAATTTGGAGGATATCTCGCGTGGGACTTTCAAGCGAAATAATTATATCGCTTTGATAGATCATCGCGAGTCAGCGTTATCTCGCGCGCATGTTGTGCTACCAATTCGTGACATAGCTCGAGAAAACTCTATGTCGCAGTTTTTGTCGTCCCGCGCCCATGATGTGCTTGCCGTGCAGGCAGCAGATAGGCCGAAACGTATATCTATTCATCAGGCAGGATCAGTGCGTCGTGTAAGCCGTACTAGACGCCCCTGCACTGCAAGTTCATGTCAAGTCTGTCCCGGGGGACGTCATGTGACGCTTCCGAGCCGTTAGGGACGGAAATTTATACAATACAAGAGCTTTATTCACATTTCAAGACGACGAAACACTTGACGTTCAGTTCTTTTGTGTAAAAAATATATTCGCCTGTCGGTCATATTGTAGCATTTTATTTGCGTGTATTCATTGCTATACAATTTGTTGTAGGCAGTCACTTGTTTGATTGGTTGTATTGGAATATTTGGATTCAAATGCGCTTCTACATTTCCTACCAATAAAATAATTTATTTTCATCAACTCAAATTAGGTAGTATGTGCGTACGTAAAATGAAAGATCGACATCGACAGGTATACTCCGAAAAATAATAGGTACATACATAATTATATCTGTCACTTCTCAATCGGGGCAGTACTGCTTGCGGATACTGTTAAGTATGATATTTATACTCCTGTTAAACATTCACGTGACCTGTATATTTAGACTTGTAGAGGTACTTTATTCTTATAAGTAAGTAAATTGTAGTACAATCACCATTACCTATTATACAAGTACAACCTCGACCCGTCCTCCACCGCGTAATGTTCCAGTGACGAACTAGCAAGTTTGTCATCATCAAATTACCTGTGTCTGTCTGTGCTGTACGTACGCAGGGTTCGATTGTATGGGATAGGTACAAAATAGGAGCACGATTTTATTGTTTTGCGCAGCCTCGAGCGTTGCTAATGGCACTTGTGCGTAGTTCGTAGACTTTGCAGTTGTAGCGTAACTCGAATATAGGCGCGAGTCATTTATTTGCAGATTGCAGCCCACCGACCCTCGAGCACGTTCGGCGGCGGGAGTTTCTCAGTCGTGCTGTCCAACGCTGCTACATCTATTACTCCTGGAGTCGCCTCGTGAGTTTACCCCGCATTGGATGCCACGAGAGCGGAGCACTCGCAGCCAGACCACTGCAGCAGAGACTATTTGCAACTATGAGTGGAACGATTCTTCATAGCGTTTTAATTAAGGCAAAAGCGCCGCCGGCGAGGGGGTGCTTATTGATGCTCGAAATTTAATCAGTCTGCAGAGGAAATAGTTTATGAAAGGGAGGAAAATCTGCCTTTTGAGAATATAAAGGCGCGGGATTTTATTCATTATGGGTAACAGCTTATTCAGTATGTGGTTAGAATAGCCTCAGACACGTATATTTACGTATTAGGTAGGTAATGCACTTCCCCGCGGAAGTCTCGCAAACTCCATAATTGCGCATTGTGTCTTTTGTGTATCAACATCGACATTAGTCTAATCTAATCTAAGAAAAAGCTTTCTAGTTTCTACAGAAAAAATGAGCATACAACACGTGAAATGACTAATACCCATGGCTTAGCATCAACGTACTTGTCAAAGTTATTAACTTAATCATCTCTTTATGTGAAGCTATTAAGAGCATTTTCAATTTAAACGTGGGTGTAGCTGCAGCAAGGTAATATCTACTGTGCACGCAATTTCTAGCTAGAAACATCAGATAACGAAACAAGACAGCTATAAACAGCTCCGATTTCGAACGCCGACGCCAACGCCGACGCCGACGCCGACGCATGGCGATGCATTAGAGTGTAGCATCCTTGCAGATGGGAGAGATCCTTGAGCCGATGTCTGGAGTGATTCAAGCGAAAACTATGTTCCTACCATGAGTGCCACCACATCACGTTATTACTCTGTAGCCGTACCATGACTTTGCAAGTATCGTTATCGTTGGGTTTTACAAGATACCTACTCCAATACGCTCGCTCCAATATGTCTGTGCGAGCGCGATATAAAGGTGCGTTTAAACCAAAAGAGCATTCGCTGTTCTAGCGCCCGTTCTACGAAATCAACCAATCACGTTTTGTGTACCGATCGAATTTCGTAGAGTGGGAGGTTAGAACAGCGAATGCTCTTTTAGTTTAACCGATGCTTGATGCTTTACGTATCGAGTAAAACCTAACGTATACTTTACTTTCCAACTCATGGTACGGCTACGGGATACTTACTGATCCCGCTCGTGTTCGCGTATTGGTGCGAGCGAGCCGGATAGAAAGTAAGTACACGTAAATAACGCGGCGGCAGCTCATGGTAAGTGCACCTGATGGCATCGAGTTATAGATGCCGCGTCCGGCCGGTGTCGGCAGCCGGCGTCGTGTCGCCGTCGTGTCGGTGTCGGGTGTCGCGTGGGAGCTATTCATTGCCACGCCACTTGCTCGTACTTCTTTATTTTGCGGTCACCCTATGTTACTACGATATCACTCCTTTTACAATAAATAATCACAGTACTTAGCCCGTTACTCAAAAGGTTGTACTTATAACTTCTATTATACTCGAAGATTATTGTTAACACCATTAATTAGGTAAGAACTACTGCATGTATTACAAGTTACAAGCTTTTGAGAAAGCTGGTTTTGAAAGCATAACTGCACATGCCACAACTGCACGGCTACTAATTCTAGAAATGATACACACATACACGACATGGACACACAGAATACAAAATGCGACAAATTGCATGCCGGTTATAACGATTCACGTAAAGCAAACCGGCATTAGAGAGAGACAGGTGTGATTGGTCGTTTCATTAAACAGAGGGTTGGAGTTCTGTTTATTCGCAACTGCTGTTGCCATACTGCCGGACCCGGATCGGAATGGGCTTGATCTCTGATTAGGTATATTTATCAGAGAAGTAGCGATAGGTAGTTGTTATGTGTGAGCTCACAGATGAGTAGAGACCGGGTGATGAGGCAGGTCGGTCTTAGGATCAGATAAGGCTCATTCGCTTTTACCGGGACACCCGAAGCCCCGAAGCAAAGTTTTATAGATAAGCGTGAATCATGCGTGAATGTTTTAGTATTAACGTCCCACTATATCGATTACCATAATGATAATGGCTGATTTGGCTTGTATCGTACAAACGAATTATTTGCCTAACCTCCCTTATGGCAAACGACAAAGTAGAACGTGCTTACTAAACCGTACGCAATACGCATATTGTCATATTTCATAGGCATATGAGAAATGCCATCTGCACAGTGTATCTAAATGATGATATTGATGATAGAAATGCGAACATTATCATTACAGCCCGCTCGATGGTATCGGCGTGATGGATGGCTGCAGTCATCGTCATTATGCACGCGGTTGCAACTGCAACATCTGCATCGAGACATATTACAGAGAGAATAAGCTGCAACGAAGCTAGATGCAGGTAATGAATTATTAAAAAACTAGATATTGCAGTTAGATAATTAGTATCATAATTGGTGTGAATGGCCAGAGTGTGGGTTTGTCTTTGAGCAGCTGAGCTCATTAAGTCATTACCCTCATTAACACGGTTCTGCTTTCTAGACCAGACAAAACCAATTAACTCCAGCCTAAACAATCACATCATGACCGTCGTTCTAATTTTATTCTCAGTTTCTTTGAGAACGCTCCACAAGTTCAGTTAATGAGTACATGTGTACCTAACTATCTATTACTGTGAGAGATTAGGTATTACAAATGAGTAGGTACGATGCGTTTGATCAACTGACGAGGCGTTCACATAATTCACATATGCTCTTGGGAAAGTTATAATTATAACAGGTACATATAGTTTTCATAAGAATTACTTACTATAGCGGTAAGTTTAAATTAAGACTAGCCTTAAGACTAGAGCTAATTTCGCTAACTGTATAGGACATTTCAGTCTCCATAAATGGGATGTTATACAAATAGTAGGTTCATGTTACCCCGCTTGATAACGCCCTATAAACTTTGTAAAACATATCTACGAGTACGTGCTGTAAAGATCATTGCTACCGTATTATAGCATCATTATCAACCATGTATTCACGTCACATTGAGCCTGCACACACTCCGTGTCGCAGAGCGATATTCCATGGGACAGCGGTTTAGCGCCGCGTCTTGTCTCGAATGAGACCAGTAGCCGTACAATGACTTTGCAAGTATCGGTAACGTTAGGTTTTACTCGATACTTATAGCAGGCCATCGCGCTCGCTCCAATATGTCAGTGCGAGTGCGACATAATGCATTACGATCGAGTAAAACCTAACGTATCCTTTACTATCCAACTCATGGTGCGACTACAGGTCGCTCGGGGACAGTGATGAATGGGACGCTCAGCTGACAGTCGCTCGCTGAGTGCTCCGTGTAGCACGTCCGTTATCTCGCCTGAGCTAGTCTACTCGTACATCCACAACTGTCTACATTAAACTTCATCCATTAGCTTAAACACCAGTGTACGTACGTAGCTGGACTAGCTGGGAACAGTTTTAAACGGAAGATTTCGTTCAAAAAAGTCTTCTGACGTGTCGTCTTGATGATTGGGTTGAATCCACATTTTTCTAAGTAACTCCTTAGTGCTCGACATGCTGGAGGCCTATTTTAGGTTTCTGGGTTCATTCGATAGGTATCTGCATTTACTAACCTTAACCTATTAAAGACATAGGCCACTCTAGAATCAAGTCAAAATCAGCTATGTACTAAGAACTATATGTCCCTACTTATCATTATCATAACTTATCATTATTAGTAATTTATTACTTATCATTACTCATCATATACCTATCCAAAATAATACTCGCCTGCATGAGTCGCCTGCAATTAGAATAAATGAAATAAATCATTTTAATTTGAATTCTAGTGGTTAATTGATAGAATTCAAACTACGACAAGGTAGTGTCTTGAGATGCAGCGTTGTTCATGATAACCGTCGATATAATATTCACGTCGTCACTTTGACATAATTCCCGAGTGGGTTAGGGTTCCAATTGTTTGATTATACCGACAGAGACAGTGGCAATCAGCTCTTGGACTATTACCTTATAATATGTATGTACCTATAGGTTTAGGGTCCTTTGTATGTAGTAGTAGTAGCACTAGTAGTATGGCGAATAGCTGATCCTATGAAATGAAGTAAGGTAAAATATTCTATTTAAGAAAAGCGTGGGCTTGATCTTGATTATACTGGTTTAGTGTCCTGTGTTTTCTGTAATGTATTGTTTAACTCTTCCGTCCTTATCCAAACTGGTTCGTTCGGCCTGCAGATAGTATCGCAGACCTCAATCGAACGATAAACCGAGTAGAGACGGACGCCGCCCCAGGAATGTAACGCGAACTTTGAAAATCATCCAATTTCGAATCGTCTGTCTCTGCCACTCCGATGACGCCTTAGTTGGGGAGACTAAGACAGTCGCTCGAAATACATACTATTTTCGAATTTTGTGGCAATGTAGGCATCGGCGCTAACGTAAACAACGAATATCTCCAATTTCTAATTTCTGTATCTGTGACTCCAATTACCTACGCCTCAAATAGAGGAACAGAAAAAGATGCATGCAACCCATAAAGTTAGAATCCGCGCCTTCTGTGATGCAACCTGTATTCGATGTAGTCGGTAACTACGGTAAGTCCTAAGTGCCCACTCCGTGGAGAGTGGAGAGTGGAGAGTGGGCCGCGACAGGCCGGAGTGGGCGAGCGCAATTCGCCGATAGGAAGGATTAGGACGGGTTTTAGGGCTTATCAAGCGTACCTAAGTGGAACCACAGATTTAAACCATTACTAATATTACTATCTCGTTTTCTCAGGGGTTACGTCGTCCCATTATTTACAGGAAAAAAAATAATCCCATTTTAATTTAAATCCGGCCTAAGATACGGCGATCACCATAAAAAGTATCTAAGACTACAGTATAATACTCAATGAAAACGTCAACAGATTAGACTGTACAATGTACATGTACCTACAGAAAAGAAAAAAGCTTTTGATTTTGAGTTCCCCGCTATTATGCATCTTCAGCTATCATGACAATCGGACACGACATCACGACTGTAACTACCTACCTTACTAACTAATATGTATAATTTATCTTAGTGCGGTTAACTTTCATTGAAATAAGAGCGTGTTACTAATTTTTGCGGCTTTCGATACGTAAGATACTTTGCTGGAGACTATAGTGTAGATAACAATCGCCACTCGATATACCGGAGCTCAGTAGCTCACAAATATATCTGAGCAGGCCTCTGTTGTCACGGCATTCAATTTCATTTTCAGACTTTTTTGAGCACCAATGGTCGCTCAAATATAATTATTTGTTAGCGACTATGTACTTTTTTTTGTTGATGCAGGGGAGAATGCATTTACGCATCATCAACCCGGGCTGGGGGAGCCCATGATGGTATGTGGGGCTCGCTCCTCCAGGGAGAAGAATACCCACTAAACTCGCCTGCGACGTTGCAGGGACTATGTAGATACTACATGACTATGCTTCTTTGAAGATAGTGTCTATCTGATTGTGAACACAAACTTGCCGGTCGCTCGAGATATTCAAGTCTCAAGACCTCGCTTTACCCTTATACCCCCTTATTCATAAGCGTCTTTACGCCGATGAGATTTGCTTGTCCCTTTCTTTCTTATCAATATGTCCATAAGACCGAAAGGGACGAACAATATCGGCTTGCTAAAAGTTAGGTGGCGTTTATGAATAAGGGGCTTAACTTACATACATTGTATACCTACTCGTACTCGTAAGCCTGCAGCTTTATGCGACCCGAGTCGAGTGGGCTTCCTCCGTGCAGATTGTATTTATGATACAGAAACACCATATATGGGACAAAATATTGCGCCAATGCCGACCCGCGAATAGCAAATGTATGTTCTACGAATGAAAGGGTAATCTTTGTCTTCAGAAAAAGCACTGAAATATATAATTAGTAAAAGCTCAATGAGAAGAAGTTGCATCCCAGAGAGAAAATAATTTAAAAGAAAATATTACGGTTTCGTTTCGCTTTATTTTTCATTTTGTTGAAAAGTTTTGGTGTTGCACTCGGTTGCAAGTTGCAAAGTATGTTTACGACTCTCGCCTTTGAGGTCTTCCAAAAAGTTTAGAATATGCTCATGGTTCCATTTTTTTAATTTTAAAGCTGAAAATGTTTGCTCGGGTCGGGTCTCATTCCTCGTTATTTTACGAGTTGTTATATTTAAACTTTGCTCTCTTGTAATATAAGTCTTAATATATACGAGTACAACGTAATTCAAACGACTTGTGGTAGAGTCTACAAAACTCGATTACCACCCGCTTGCCTAATTTATTGATTCCCTTGAAAGTGGAAAACGAGGGCGTCATCGCAACACAATAATGAATTTATAGTCAAACAGACCGGCGGCGGCTGTCTCCTTACCACGAGTTGACGACGTGATTTTACTTTTTTGACAGTGTTTTTATTTGCTTACTTTATATTGACAAAAACACACTGGTGACAGCGAGAGGGACAGAATGTAAGGCCCTTATGCGCTCCCGCTACCTAAAGTCTCTCGAGATCAAAAAGATACTGCAGATGTTTAAATTTAGGACTAGACTTAACTACGACTGACTGTAATATAGTAAAGGTGCGTTCCGACCAAGCGAACATTCGCCATTCTAACCTCCCACTCTACGAAATTCGATCGTTACACAAAACGTGATTGGTTGATTTCGTAGAGCGGGGGATGGAACAGTGAATGCTCTTTTGGCCTGAATGCACCTTAAGTGGCGATCACAATATATCAGGAATGTTCGCAGTGTTAGGCCCGGGATCAAAAAGAAGAAGAACGCGAACTGTTAAACTCACGGGAAAGCCCGTGGTAAGGAAACAGCCTCGCTCGATACTGCCGGTGCAGTTTAATACGAATCTTTCCAATATTTGCGCGCAATAAGCTCATAGATAATTCATAACGACCTGCCACTCCTGCCGGGGTCCGCGGGGGGGGGGGGGGGGAGCAGGGGCGGCGGACTTCGGTATTTACATACGTGAGCTTCTTCACCAAAGCTGGGACATATCTCACCCCTAGCAAATAGTTCGGTGCCCAGGGGTCAAACAAGGAGCTTTCAAACTAGGCGAGGTTGCGAGTGTGAGTTTACCTACTGATTCTTAAAAATGGAAATCTGGAAGAAAAAATGATTGAGAGACTTCATGAATGTAATCTTCATTAATCGCACTGTTCTTTCTGATCGTGTAGCAGTTCTCCAATACGATACTGAATCAAGCCTCAAGATAATAAATAAATATCTTGGGACATCTTACACAAATCGACCTAGTCCCAATTAATGTTTGTGATGTGGGTACCAAGCGATGATGATATAATAATAGCTATCTATACGAGTACGTATATACAGCCATGACCAAGACACATAATATTTGTGATAAATAATTACACAAATAATGCCCTCGCCGGAATTCAAACCCGGAAACTCCAGCTTCGTAGGCAGAGTCACTACCAACTAGGCTACAGAGGCTAACAAGATCAAGATCTATTTCGTATTTTTTCCTTTTACTTATTTATATACAGTTTGGCTGAACAGATGTGAACTTGATCAGAGCTGGCTATTGAATTAATAAAAGCTTGTTTATTATCTTGGCAGTTTTTATGGGACCTACCTATTCATAAAGGTTTATAGTTGTGATATCCTCAATTGTGCTATTCAGAGTGAATGAAGGCAGATGATGATAAATATCAGAGAGCAGTGATCATGATTACGTTTTGTTGTCCAGCTGAATGGTCCGCGAGCGGGCGTCGGCAGGTCTGCGGGGCTCGTGACGTCGATACTGCCGGCGGCTGCGGCGTTCATTGCAGGTTTGGTTCCGAACGCTTTACGAGGCAGTGGTTCAAGCGCACCAGTATAAATGTGCCCTTCTTTTATTGCCATTATATGTAGTTTCACGTGTAGTCAGAACGTAGCACCATGGTTCTGATGAGTGCGTACTGGCAGTACTTACAACCTACCAAAACTATTCAACTGGAAATTACCTGCTGCAAGACGCAAGGTATAGGCAGACCTCCAAGACAAAGTGAAGGAGGTCTGATGTTTTGACGACCAGTTCAAGTTCGCAGCCTCTAGTGAAGCCTAGAATAAATATCACGGGACAATCTTACATAAGTCGACCTAGCTCCAGTAGACCCACGGTTGTGTGGGTACTAAGCGACTACCTATACAGGCTGGCAAAAAACTAATCCAGGACCATCATCTATGCCACTAGGTTACTGTTACCCAACTGTTACGGAGACTGAAAAACGAAACTCGAATCGAGAGGAAATATTTCGCTCGCAGCCATTTGCTCGCAGAAGGAATAGACGAGGCTTGTTTAGGCCGCACTCAACAGATAAAAATATGGAAATGCGGGTGCCCCGCGCACAAAGGGCGGCGGCGGCGGCCGGGCCCGCTCGGGCTCCGGCACAGGCCGCGCAATAACACGAGATGTGCTTATCTTGCGTCTGTCTGGATTGATTATTCTTTTGTGCGATGGATGGGGTTGTTTTTTGTCTGCGTGTCTGTAGACTATCGTCACGTAATTACCATTAAATATTGCGGGGTTGTAATAATATGAGCCTAGGGGTCTTATCTTTTATCTTAGACAATTACCCGAGTAGGCTGATAACTGTGAGCAAATTAATGGTTACCAGCGCTAAAGCTAAACACGTAGTTTACGTCATCACCATCAAGTAAATTCGCTCAGCATTTTTGTGGCCGAGACATCAGAGCTGCGGTTTGTAACATCACGATCCTGTCTTATGCAATTATGCAGTGTTTTCACACTTTAGCTTTACATTAGGTTTAAAATGCCGCATTTTGTTCGGTCCGAACAGTCAATGTTTTCGTGGTTAGAATATCACGATCATTTTCGTGTTTATTGAGAATGTGTTCAAGTTGTGCATCTCTGAACGAATAGCACGATGCATAACTTAGCTGCGAGAGTTATTGTTCCTTGCGCATGTTACTTGCAGCTAGGGTTGCTTGCCCACAGATATGCGGTACGAGTACATACGCGAATGAATTGCGGGGCTTGATATTATTGTTTAGTATTCCCTCAAAACCGGGACAATTGGCGTCCAGCGCGAACCCTTTGCGAGACCCATTCTTTGGGGACCCAGAAACGGGACGTCCCGCCTTTAGCGGGCCGGTTGGCAGCCCTACTTGCAGCGCCTGCAAGGTGCTAAGGCTGATGGCATACTGACAACCGCTTCCGCATGCGGCGGCGGCGTGTGTCCCTTCGCAAGTCGTTGCCGCATACGAATTCGCGTCATTGTGACACTAGCCTTACCCTCGACACGACTGGCGTGCGCAGGCGACGCCAGCGAACACAAGCATCATTATGTGTCATAATACAACTCATAAATATGCATAATCTTTTTATCTGCCATGGCTTTGATAATGCCGTGCGCCGGCGGCGGCGGCGCGCCGAACGATCCTAATAACAGTCTTCTACACGCGCGAGCAGTGAAAATTGGTTACATTGTACGGAGTTTCTTCATAAACAGGACAGTTTTCATGGCTCGGGAGTCTAAATTGCTTTTATAATAGCATTCGATTATAGCTAGGCGACTGATAAAAGGCTGCACAATTACATATTGGGTAGTTGTAGTTTTAATAAACTATTCTTTGAGCAATTCTCGATGTTCATGTTACGAGTATTACGGTACCTATTGAATCAATAAGACCCGCATTTAATAGAACTTATTGGTTTAATATCTATATTATAAGTAGGCACCTAGTGTGACTAAAAATTGAAAATCGAAATAAGCATTAAGAGTTACTCGTGTAGTACATGTAATGTACATTGTACATACAGTGGACTACAAAGATAGGTACGACGAGTACGTGTCCAGTTTTTCATCATATTACAATACAGTAAGGTGTATCCGTAGTCGACTGTACAGTTACTCTGTACCACAGCCGATACATTATGAGGTAAATAAATAAGTGCAGGAATGAACGCCCCCTCCTTTGTAGTGGAGGCGTACATCTATGTCGGTAAACTGCCGGTCGTATATTGACTGCACCGTAGACCGTAGTGTTTATTGGCCATGATGGGTGATCTCGGCTCCACGGACGATTCCAATCGCTAAATCCGAATCTGATGTGATATATAAGCATTTTTCGACTTGGCTTACCTATGTGGACTTTCAACTTATTTGAATCCCTCATTACGGCTCATATTGTGGCATAGTAATTATCTAGATCTATCTCCGTCACTGTGAATAGTTTTTTATTGGAATGACAGAGGCAGACTCTGAAAAATTAAGTGTTACTGCAGGATACCTACTGTATTTGTATACAATATCCTGTATTTGTGCGAGTAATAGTAATTTGAATACAGTAACATGATAATTTGGTCATGAAGATAAACAATTGCATTAGAAATAGCCGCCTGTTCACTTTGGAGCTCCAGCTCCAGTGCCGAAACGCACTCGACACAATTTAAAATAAGTTTTTATTGCAAACACTAAGATATTTATTTTCGTTGTCGATGGGGATCAATGGTTAAATGAAAAATGGCTGCAAAATATCAGTAGGAAAGTAATATTAAAATGACAAAAAAACTAATCATCTAAATCACAAATCTACACTTCTACTATTAACAAATAAAAAAAACGGATGTACTGTAGGTACCTACAGGCAGAAGTTCTCTTCGAAGAGTTAGCGGCATCCGCAACTCTTAACCTTCATATCCTTATATTTCTTGAGCACCACATTGTGATACTCGGACAGATACAGCAGTGTGACGGGTTCCAGCTCTGTGGGCACGCAGCACGGCGCCGGCACATCCTGGACCTTCCTGGTGTTCCACTGCACGATGGCGTGGTTGGAGGCGTTGGGCAGCGCCGAGCAGTCCCCCGCGCAGTACCCCGCGTCGTACTCCTGAGGAGCCAGGACCCAGGAGGCCCAGCCCAGCTGCGTGAAGTTCACGGTCAGCGGGTGCCGCCGGCACTGCAGCTCTGGCTTGGAGGCCGGCGGTTCTGGCGGGACCGGCAAGTCCGGTGTATCCTAAAATAGATATAAGTAAGTACACTGTATAATGCAAGTACCATGCAATGATGGCTTAAGGTGCGTTCAAATCAAAAGAGCATTCGCTATTCTAACCCCCCACTCTACGAAATTCGATCGTTACACAAAACGTGAATGGTTGATTTCGTAGAACGGGGGATAGAACAGCGAATGCTCTTTTGGTTTAAACGCACCTTTAGCGATTACTCTGGCCTGCGGGTGCAGACGTTGTAGTTATGGACTCCATTTTTTGGAATTAGCCTGCAAAGGTTTAGGCTACTGTGCGTGACATATGCTAGTTAAAATTTCAACCAGCCTAACTCCGCCCTACTTTAAGTTAGGTTAAATGTATCATGGTCCCTCAGTGCTATCATTTAGGCAGACATAATTACGTGTTATCACAGATCAGTATAGATAGCTAACGGTGGCATGGAACATGTCGCAGCGTTATGGCCGATAGGCCTTTATAATGTGACAGATGCGCGCCCTATGAGCCAGTCGCAACTTACCCGCAACTGCAGGATGAGCTCGGACATATCCGCAAAATGCCGAATTGTGCCGTTATTTCTTGTAAAAATAGGAGTGTAAATAAACATTTCAAGGACTATTGAGTCACGTACCACATGAAAGTATTGATTTTTTTAGTTATTAGTTGACAAAACCACGTATTTTTACAAATAATATATAACAACAAACCGCTGACATAAATGTCATAATGATTTTACTTGGGCGTACCAATTGGTTGAACTATTCAGTGACAAATTGTATGTGCGTTTTACATTGACGGCTTAGAACAGCAAGCAAGTTGCAATTTGGTAAGTGACCGTGCAATGTATCCAATTGCTAGCGATATTCACAACCGTCCTGTCATTTCTTGGTACGGCCGCTGCGAGCAGGCCGCGAACTAGAGGTACGACTGACCGTGCCGATAACAAATAGGGTCGATAAATTGTTGATGTATTTGATTATATTCAATTTTTCTTTCATATTTTGACCTTTGTATAAATATCTTATCTTCATAAAGGTAAAACAATATAATATAGATTATATCGCGTATTATATTATTTTGAGCCTTTTACAATAACCGTTGTCAAAGGTTGAAATTGTTTTATTTAAATATGTGACCATCGCGGAAACGGCTGATAACATTATATTTATTAAGGGTACAACCGTCTAAATAATTATTTGTTCATGTGATTCCCAGCCACAATTAAGATAATGTCGTTAATAAATATTTATTTTCAAAACTACAATTTATGTACATAGATTAAATCTAACTAATCTACTTAACATAACCTATATCTAAGATTGGCCCTTGTGGCATTGTACCGAGGATGCTGGCGGCATTTCCTCGCTGTATCGCAATACTGATGCGTTGTGCGAGGAAGTCGCCAGCTCTTCGGTCTTTAGTTACATCAACCAGACGTTTCGCGATCTCAGCAAACAATTTGCGTGCGCTGGGGCCCCAAGAACCTAAAGTTTCTACGCCAAACGATACAAAATCGTACTCTTTGCCGAGGCCCTTATATTTATTATGTTTTAAAAATTCGGCATTTTCAGCCGCAGCGGCTGCCTTAAACGTAGTTCGTTGAAGATGGGACGGTGCCAGGGTATCTACGCAAGTAGCATCCCATACCAACATCCGTCTCAAGCTCCAAGGAACCAAAGACACACCATCAGGTCTCTTACCATCATCCCTGATAATACCAGTAGGCTCAAGAAGAGCAGGTACGTTGATCGTGGCAAGAGACCTGCGTTAATAAATTGCTTTGTTCATATTCAAATATATGTTTATAATTGTCATTCTGTAGTTTATTATTTACAAACCAGATCCGACACGAAAGTAAGAAAAAAGTTTTCTAATTTATTATTAAACGACATAAAATGATAACAAACAATATAAGGACTTAACTTAACTACCTATAAATAAAAAAATTGGCCTAAATCGCCGTCAGTGGGCAAGGTACCCAGAAGGCTGGCCGCATTCCCCCGTTGTATAGCTATACTTAAACGCTGTGCAAGGTACTGGCCAGCCCTCTGGTCACCTGAGGTCTTTCTTAGGCGAGCCGCTAGATCTTTAAAAAGTCCATATGTGCACTTGGCCCCCATGGCCCCAAGGTCTCCACACCAAACGCCGCAAATATGTAGCTGGTTCCTAAAGCAGCATATTTGCGGCGCTTGAGACTTTCGGCTAATGATGCCGCGGCGCCAGCAGCAACGCCGGTGACCGAAACATGGGACGGCGCCAGAGTGTCAACGCAGGTGGCGTCCCAAACTAGCGGCCGGCCCATGCTCCAGGGCACCAGCGTCATTCCGTCAGGCCTCTTGCCGTTGTCCCAGGCCAGACCGTTGGGGACGGCCGGTATTTTCGCGCTAACAAGGGCGCGACGGATAACATAATGTTTATAAAGATTAGATACATCGTCCAATGCGATATTTTAATATGTATTTATTTCTTATTAAATGATAGATCGATTTTAATGTTTTTCTTAATATTCCGGCCTTATCAAATATCTATGGATAATAATTTATCGACGTAGCCTCCTCTCTAGTGCCGCATCATATGGTAGCGCTTTAGCCAATCACAGCGTGGCAAAGGCCCGACCTCGGAGACACCGAGACTCATTACAATTTCGCTTCGTTACATATCTCTCTCTTTCATATATCTATGCGTGTTATCTTATCTTATCTTATTTGCGGGGCCCTTACGGATACACTTCGACCCATTGGGATCTTTTGTGTAATTGCCCCCTGTTTCGCCTACCCTAGGGATTGTTCTATCAACTCAATATGTTTGAGGATGGACCCTAGCGGTAATTATGTGTTACTGCATGCGGTAAAGCATTTAATTATTTACTTCAAAAGCCTAATTATGTGTTACTTTAGCTGTAAAGCATTTAATTATTTACTTCAAAAGCCTAGTTAATCTAATAGTAAGAGGGTAGTGCCATTAAGAAAATAAATAGAATTAGGTTAGACCGTTAGACCTAATCCTCATTGGTTACCTGAGTCAAACGGATGAACATTTTAGAATAAATTTGAGCTCAAGCCTTACATATTTTTTACGAGTAGATTCAGATGTTTCTAAATGGTCACGGTTGGAACCTAAGTTTCCACAACAGAAAAGACTTATTCTTAGAGCGAGCATGATGTACTAACTAATTTCAACTTACTATACTGTCGCTAGTGACCTCGGCAGGCGGCGGGGCTCCATGGGCGCTCCACAGCGCGCCCAGCACCACCACAAGCACACAAACACGCATCTCCACAGTCACACACAATCGGAAGACGAACGTGTCTACGCCAGTTTCAGGATTTAGGTGGACGGGCCGCAAGTGCGAAGGAACGATCTGTCTGATCTGATCTCCCGACTGGTCCCTTTTATACTGATCCAGTGATCAAGTCCACAGTGTGATCACACTGATCATGTGTGCCTAATTTAGTCCTAATCACTTGTTTATCCGGGTTTTCCCTAAACTTTATATAATTGGAATGAACGCGGCTGCCAAGAATGACGGCGTGCGTAGTTAAGATTCAACTGATAATCGATTACCTGAAATAGTACCTACGTACTAAAATTAGAACAGAAAACGATTCGGAAAAATGTTCCCGGCAGATGAATACATAGCGTATACACACATGTATAGTGTCTCAACATTCTTTACCAAAATTAAATGTTAAGTTAGGTCTGGCACGTACCTAACACTCCCTCTCCATCGTCAATCACTGCCGTTCGTTTTTAAATAAGTTTGTCGAGGGGCTATTTTAGAGTTTCCAATGCAGCTTGAAGGCACTATTCAATACTTATTTTTCTTTTATTTACATTTCCGAAAATACACAACCATCGTTGGTAATTCTAAGTATAATGAATGTAATAATTGGTAGTTCAACAGGACATTCCAATTTATCATCGCAATCGTTGTAATCAAACACGACCAAAACAGGACAATGTTTTTTTTCGGTATACATACTCATATACTTTATTAACAGCTTTTGCCATTCGCTACTTATTCGCTGGTCGGGCATAAACTGTCAAAACGACAGGCAATAAAAGCAGCGCACTCATTACCGACGACTCTAGATTCGCTGCGGACGCCGGTTCGTTCCCTGCATGGTTGCCACTACCATCGGTTTTCAACGATGGCTATCGTTGAAGCTTGCTCTACCAGAGGGCCACGAAATTCGAAAATCGTTTTTGATAACTGTATTCGGCACTCCAAACTCCAACGAAAGCATCAAAGGTGTGACAGATATACTCGTAGATGTTCGAAATGAACGATTTTAAGTTTGTTGTAAGCTCTACGCGTTTGCTTGGGCTATTACGCTACTCGATATTGACGTATTATGTTTAAGACTGTATGTATAGGTATGTACATAATCCAATCGTTTTAAGGTTACAGCCACGCTTTCACAGCCAACTCTTTTCCTTTCTCAAACCAAGCTTGTGTTGCTTGTTGTTGTCTAAACACGCAATCTACGCAATTTTGAAACCTTAGTTTAAATAGATTAAATAGGTATTTAGAAGCATAAAGTTAATCGCAGTGGAAAGAATTTCCGCATGCTACGGAGACTTCGAAGTCGATGCGGTGGGTAAAAAAATGCTAAATAAGTACATAAAACCCTACAAATAACACAATTAACACTCAATATAATTTAATTGAAGCCTCTTAATCTTAGCCTCTTAGCTTTATTTAATCTTAGATATAGGTTAGGTTAAGTAGTTTAGTTAGATTTAATCTATGTACATAAATTGTAGTTTTGAAAATAAATATATTAATACTAGCCTCTTTGAATAAATGGGCTCATTCAGAATGGTGCAGTGTATGCTGGTTGCATTTCCTCAGATCCCTCAGTCCGCAGTACCCACCGGAATGCTAATCTATTGCACGAGAACGCTGCCCGCTCTTCGATCACGTTTGTCGTCGAGCACGAGCATCTTTTTAGAGAGCTGTCAGCAGAGCTGATTGAAATCGGCCAGTTCTAATAGTAAGGGTGACGTGGTGAGGGTGTAGCTGTAGCTATGAGGATGTGGGAGCGTGTCGGTGAAGCGCGTGACCGCAGCTGTAATTTGTAATGACGGTGCACTCGCGCTTACATATTTCTGGCCGTCGACGGAGAATACTCGTTATGAACCTAGGCATTCACAATGCAAATCTCCCACATTACAATATAAAATCTATATGTATAATGTAACCTAGGCACCAAACTCAGGCCTATCCCACAAAATTTGTGTTACGCTTGAAAAGTTTTTTGGGATAGATTTTGTTTGTCTGTGACATGTGGCAATTTATTTAGTAGCTGCTAATGAAGGCGTAAAACTCTAGAACGAACACTCTTGCAGCATATTTTGAAAATGCACGTAACATAGAGAATTCCTATTCGCAGAGGCAGCGCCAGCGCCTGGCCGGGGCGGCGATAACACAGGCGGAATATTAAAGCCCGCAGCGCGTGCAGGCCGTGCCATTCCTTGCGCATACTTTCCTACACAAGCTGTTTCCAACCTTTTCCCCAGTGATTACGGTCGTTGTTTCTAGTATAAGTTTTATCAAAGGAAATCCCAGTATAAAAATAAAAGTAGACTTAGCTATACGCTGATTAGGGTTCAGTTCGGAGCGGGTCGAGCGAGCAATTACAAAGGTCCCTCGGGCGCGGGTTTCCGGAGCGCCGCGCTGCGCGTGGTGGGTGCCTACCTGCCCGTGCCCGTGCCCGCCTGACACTCCATCAACTATTTATAATATTGAGACCTACAATATTGTGCGATTTGTGCGTGTAATTTAGTAAGTATGTCCCGGATGTGAGCAATCTTTTCCCTTCGTATTATTACGGGAACGACCGAATTTATCTTTCTATTTCAACTAGTTAGCTTCAATGTGAATGAATACTAAAGTTCATTGTGACAGCAATATGAATTCGAACGTTTGTGTGCAATTCCAAAGGGAAAGGATTAAGTATGCACTATAATGTGTATTATGTTTTATCGGAGCATAAAGGAGCGATCGAAGTTTAGCGTAAAAACGCTATAAAAGCGCCGGGTTAATAAAGTACTGATATCAGGGGAAAAATGTTTCTAGGAAAGATGCAGTGTGTGTGGTTGCGGCATGCGGCATGCCACAGCAACATTGTAACGAATGTCGTGTTCCCCATCACTCGCGGCATTAGGTAGTTGAACCTTCGCGGCGTGCGTGCTCTCGCTTCGTGCGGCTAATGCGCGCTATTTCAGAACATGTCCAGATTGTATCCCTCACGCCCACGGAGAATTACCTCGGATTTGGACAAAAAACTAAAAGCATTAAGTTAGCGTGCGAGAGGACACGAACATGTGTTAAACGAATGGTTGCCGTTGCCGTGCTGGCTGAGGTGTAAATTCATTTACTCCTATTACGGCAGTCACATAAATCAACCCAATTCACGCGTGTAATCGCAGCAACTCTTTGAAATCTAAAATTAAATAGCTCGTTTGGTCGTTATTAGAACGTGTCGTGTAAAACGCTTAATCCGAGGGGTTAAGGACTCGAAAGTTACTTTCGAGGCTAATCGACTCAAAAACCGTGTAGACAGAACCGTACAGTTTCCATTAAAGCAAGACCTTAAGGGCTCGAGACTTCAAGCTACGAAAAATACGAACGCTATCCACAATATTCCATCTTTACGTTTGAAAGAACGCTTGAACTCATCTAACAGTCTACCGACTGACGCACAAATTAGTTATAGTCAAGTGTTTGAGTCGTCACGCTTTCATGCCGGGGAAGGGTCGTGCCGTGTCAGACACGACTCGGGCGGGGTCGGACGATAACCGGACGAGGGCCGGACGGCAAGCCGCCAGCATGAGCCGGCTACACACATTTGTGCTCTAAATTGTCTTTTCTGGACCTGACAGTAGGCGGGAACGTCGAGCGTTAAATAGGCTTTTCCATGCCAGGACACATAAGGGGTGGATTTCATATAGGCATTGAACTTTTTATAATCGGTACAAACTGGAAGTAGAAATTGTTTTGCCTGTTTATAGGACGATCTTACTTTGAACGTTGCCAGTATTTTCTACATCCCTTTCCCATAGACACTAGAAATACAAAGATGTACCTACTTAGGTGACCTGATATTATACTTTTCTTTGTTTCTTATTGACGTGTTAGGTTTGCGTATTCAGCAATGTTTATCATCGAATACCCATCGATTTGTTACCCACTGACAGAGTAAAGGTACTATTAGTCAATCTGCGAGTATTTCTATAAAATATCGACTATTACATAATTCATGGACGCTCTGAGCCGATGCAAGTAAAATGCCGGGCACGGCGAGAATACCAATGAAAGGGGACCCGCAGGAAACTATTACGGCACGCTCAAATACAAAATCACGAGCATTGAAAATGAAATTGGATTCGCGCCGGCGCGCCGGCCTCCGAGCTATTGTGTCCATGCCCGCCGCCCGCCAGACAGGCAGATGCATTTCGAAAATAAATGTAAGTTTGACAATATTGCACGGCAGTACCGCAGTAAAGCAGGTATCACTGGTATCAGGGTCAGGTAGGATTTTCGCAACGCTATAGCGTCACTTTATCAATTTATTTCCGTGTTGTTCGTACTCGTCTTTCTAAGGATATAATGGAGTGCATGGATTATAAATATTAGATGTCATATACCAAAGAAATATAGCAATATGTTCAATATGTTCAGGAGTGCATGGAATTGGTACTGGCGTTTACAACCTCACTGGCATACTAGACGTAAAATATTTTGAGCCATTTTTAAATCAATTGCAAAAACATGACATCTCCCCTAAGAATGTTACTTTTGGTTACACCACTACGAATGTGATTCCATACCCTCAATAATTCATCTATGTATGTATAGGGCAGGATACCTGATAGTTGATATTCTAACATGAATCTGGCTAGTTGTCCGCAATCTGCGTGTCTAAGCTGAGCCCTACTGGTAGAGATGTCTGCACACTTTTTGCTTATCTACTTAATAAAATGCAAAATAGTTTTTCCTGGAATGATTGAAACCGTATATCCTCATATTTCCTTTCCTATAAGCAATATTGCGCGTAGGAAAAGTAAACTGAGAGACCCTACTGCGGGTGGTCCGTCGCTGTTTACACGGCATGCAGTCGGCGTCTGCAAGGTGTCTCCCTCCTCTCCCCTCGCTTCAGGGGTACACTTTACAAAAAACGCATTACTTGTTTACATTACCCCATGTTTATAACTCTAAATTCTCACTACGTATATACAATACAAATTCAAAATGGAGTCGTTAAAATATTGTGCGGCGGAGCGGCAGGAGATTAAATCTCCGACAGAAACACGATCGGGCTGTTTTTTCAGCCGCGATTCCACTAACACTTTTTGTATCCTTTTATCTCGATTTGACACGAGAAAATTGACGGTGTAGACGATGTGTTCAATCATTTGCTAAATAAAGGAGATTGTAGATGAACAAGCATTGATAACTGTCGGTTCGGCCAAAAATATGGAGAGCTTACCACTTTTCACCTTTGTTACTTTACTAGAGAATAAAGTCGAAAAGTGGAAGACCGTATGTTTGTCTCATGTTACAATAAGTATTTGTGCCTCCAATGCAATGATAACATCATGAATCTTATTTGTAGGCTGTGAAATCTTTTATAATCTTCTTAAAAATACGTTTCTAAGCCAACAATGGTACACGGACCGGCGGATTCGTACAAAGCCTTGGACGCCATTATTTTAGGTCGCAGTCTGAGGTCAAGGCAGCGTCGACTATGTAGGCGGCAGACATGGAAATAGATCTATATGTGCGTGCACAGTCTAGATGCATATCTAGACTAGGTTTACCTACGTAGTGTTTGCGGTAGAAATTGGCAAATCTTCATCCCGTTTAGTGGAGTGAATATATCTTACAATACATGCTTGAAATGGATGAGGTTTTTGTGGGTATGCGTGTGTTGTTTTATTATTTATTATGTTGTGCACTGTACTGGCAGTGTAAAACATAACTATAAGATGCATTGCATCTACATGTAATGGTGACAATCAGTTATAACCGTGTGATGACAGCCCGGGTCCGATGCGGAAGACATAACTCAAACTCTCAATTACTCTGAAACTGTGGGAATGCGGCCGTAATACGTTCTACAAATCTTGCTGACGGGTGCTTAGCTCCCCGGGGATGTGCTCAGTCTATTGCTGATTGAGATGTGTCGGTAACTGCCGAACGTAATGTGTGTGTGTATGTGTGAGTGTGCTGCACATTAATCACGCGATATCGCGACATCTCCCCGTGAGCTGCTATCGAGGAATCTTCGTAAGGTTGGCGCCGGCTAGGCTTAATGCTTTTTCTGAAAAATTCTAAATAAATAGATAAGAAACGCAAACGCCACAGAATCTGGTGTGATATCGATGTCTCGGGAACAGGGATGGAGGGTAGCCGGATTGAAGATCATTGATTTTGAAATTATGAAACTGGTCGAACCCGAAACATTGTAAGGTAATTTTTCCGTTTTCGCTACGGAATCTAGAGTTTTTCTTACACTGTAGTGCAAAAAGCTAGTGTCTACACGTTGAATTTCACAAGAAATTTCCCAGCAAACACTTCCGCGAAAAGTAGGTGGTAAACTAAAATATTCAGATCCTATTTGAGTCTTCTGAATTAGAGGCAAGTAGCTTTTAGTACGCGGTCGACTGTTTAGCGACATTCGGTGCGCATTAGACACGTACCGTCGCACATAAATTGATCATTCGTGAGTTTTATCCTCATTGCAATAAAGGACATGTTTAGTTAGTGAAATGTGTTCGCTGTTGGCACATTTAACTGACCAACCCAACTAACATTTTAGCGATAAAACTAGTTCTACAAAAGCTGTATATTCTTTCGATTAAACACTGATAGCGATAGTGTGGCCTAAAATTAAGCGATATAGCACGCTATAACTCTCTTATAGGCGCAAATAGGCACCGCCGTTAGAGCTCGAAGTTCTATAGTGGTTCATTTTATGTGCAATAGTGATAAACTAGTGATACAATAGTGCTACAATAGGGATAATTGTTGCCGGGAGTGATAATAAAGGGCTAGAGTAGCAGTATTTTTGCTTGTAGTTCTAATAACCGCGTAAAATAACATCTTGTATCACTTAAAGTGTTACAAGAACACTGCTATAGTGAAAATAATCGCTGTGCGTCGCAATATGGAATCTTTTATAGCTTATAATCGTTTGTGTAGTTTTAAATGTCAAAATATTTAATACGATTTCATTCGGTTTGTGTTGTGTGCAATGAAGATTGTTTGTAATGGCGACTTGATGGATTGTGAAATCATTACCAGTTGAGTACACAAAGTTTCACGACGCGTATTAGTGAATTCAACCAAAATTCTAATGCGGTTGTTACTTTTCTGTCATTATATGTGGTATTTTACATCTCAATTTGCAAGCGCCTCGTAAATTTACAAGTTTTAACAAATTTGGTATGCTAAAAGTACTGTAGCCTAGGTTATGTTTGGTAAGTAAGTTAATTATAATCTTTAGTTTTGTGAATGGTTATGCTACACATACTAGATATTGTAATATTAGAACAATTACCTTAACAATTGCTGCTTTATTACAATATTTTAAGCATTTTTTTGTATTTGTTTGTAAACAAAAATGGCGTTTCACGTTCTAAAGACATGATTAACTCTAAAGGTGATAATTTTATCTCCAGTAGAACTGACAGCTTTAAATGTATTCCCGATAACCATTAAAGGTTATAGAGTGAGGCATCTTATACCTCAAAGCGTTAAAAATAACTTTAAGTGGTAATAATGTTCACGTAAACACTCTTGTAGAGCTACGGCCATACCGCTGTTATGGCACTTCAAGCTCTAAAAAGCTAAGTGATTTAACAGGGAAAATTATGTCTGTTGTATCGCTAAATTACTAAGTGCTATAAGAACTCATGTTACCACTCTTAAATGGCTTAAGGTTATTTTTATAGCTTTTGTAACACTGTACGCGACATTAAGCACTAAAAGGTAAACATAACACGATTATAGAGCTACAGCGCGAGTAAGTTATAATGGGCACCCCAAAAGAACCTCCAGTGTTAAAATATCCTTAAAGTGGTAACCATAGCATATAAAAAGGCAGTTAATACCACCTTATTACAGCTTTTAGCTACAATATGCAATCTTATGTCTATTATATCACCTTACTAGCACCAGTGTATTAAGAGGACTGTTTATTTCCATAGTATCACCTAAAACTATTATTATGCGTCTTATAAAACTACTATATCACTCAGGATTCTAAATGAGTTGCTGTTATAGCTAATATGTTTGTTGGGAATGGTCAGCCTTATTACAACGGGATAAAGTCTTCCGATGGAGAGTCGAGTCGGTGTTTGATGAGCCGCGCGAATGCGGCGGTCACGTCGTTTAGCGTCTATTCACACTGCCGTCGTGTCGTGTGTGCCGCTAACTGCCGTCGCCATTAGCTGACGAGCCGAGGCGAGAACCAGGGCAACGTGACTTCCAGATTATAAAATACAACACAGTGCCTGTACCTAGAGTCAATCTGTAGGCTTAGCACAAGATTAACGCGAGAGTATCTCAAGGCTAGATATAGATATTATTTGCCCCCCTACTTCATTAACATAGAAATAGCTGCGCGATATCACGCCAATAATGTAGACCACTAAACCTTGGTCAAGGGGGATGAAACTGGCATTATAATTTATTCTTAATAAAATATAGTAGTAAGATGCAAGGCAAAAAGTTTGTAATACGGTTTTGCCCCCTTCGAAGTTCGACCTCATGTAATTTATAGTGTAATGGAGCACGGTCACATTGGAATATAATTTATTTTGGTGATAAAATTAATATCTTATCTCCTCTACTTAATTCTTAATTACGTCTTATAAAACCAAATACCACAAATCTTCCGACGCTTTCATAAGACATCGACGTCGGCGCAACGTAAAAGTGTTTACTTTTGAGCTTCAGGGTATATTTAATTAGAGCTACTGATTCCACCATCAGGAAGCATTTGACAGGTCCTTCCAAGAATGTTTAACTTAAGTGGTCCTTCCTCGGTAAGCGTGTGATACCCTGGTAACCCTGGGTCGTGGCAGCAGGAGGCCTCCATTGTGCAGTAAACGCTCGTTAGGCCTCCGTCACCTACCCTCGTCATGTCACAACAGGCGCGAGTTTTTACACTTTTGGGGTCTCGTACTCGTTGTTCGGCTATTGGGGTAGATACCAAAGGGGAACTGTGAACCGTACTGCATTAAGATTAGGTCCATTTGTGGAAGTAGTTTTAGTGAGTGTTCATTCGTCATACACAGGTGTAATAAATCTAAAGGCGTCCACGAATGATATTTCGCTTATTGATGGCTGGAACGTTGCCCAGTTTTAGGTACCTAATTAACATGATTTGATGCGTATTTTTCCTGAAACATAGTATTACCTCAAGCCCATTAAGGTGCATTTTAATTGCTATTGGATGTTGTCTAAAGCAGCAGATTTCGGTTTTTATTCTCAAAATAATATGATTCAATCTATGAAAACTTCATTTTTGAGTAGGAAACCGATAAAATCTATAGTTTAAAGTAAAAACGTAATGTCCCTGTTGTTTATAATAAGTTCTTATCACAATAATATAGGTAGTTCATCGTCAAAGTAAAACAAAATCAAAGTATGCACTTACATCGCGTGCATTAAGAGTTATCGCCGTATTCAGGTTTGCATTTCTCGCGGCACGCTTGCCTTCCATCGGCGCTCGTAAACTCGAGCGTAAACAGACCAGTAAATATACGATATTCTATACAGTATACACTGTACAGGCAACTGAGTTACACATCGTTTAGAGTGGGATCCCGAGAGATCTTTCCGGACGCGTCGAGGGACGGCGACGAGCGACGACTGACGTTGAAACGCGCACTATTCAACGAGACGGCCGTTTTGCTTGTCTTCTCTTGGCCCATTTCAGTTTATGGAATACGTAAAACGTGTTTGTGTAGGGTTTACAAAATATGGAGAACTGTGTCTGTTGGTGAGCAGCTGGTTTTTAAATAACGTTATTGTAAACATGGCCGCTAGAGACTGTCGAAAAGTCTCAGTCTCAGAGCAAAACCACATTATTCAAGCACAACCTAAGCCTATTATTCTACCAAATTCAGAAGAACTAGCAGAAACCTCAAAAACTACCCGCGAATTGGCAGCGGCTACTGTATCGGCCCCGGCAGCGCTGCAGCGACCCGTGCGTCAAGCCCGTCTAATTGCAGCGGCCGCCATACAAAGCAAATCGAGCGCTGCACGTAAGCGATGCACGGATGAGTTGCAATGCATGACACCCGAATCGGCCCGATCAGTGACGAGTTCGCCAGTTAGCGAGTTAATTAAACCTCAGAACGCTACCCCAGCAATTCTTAACACACCACCTCAAGATCATTCTATACCCGACACACCGATTAATGACGACCACAATCCCCAACAACCCGGAGATGCAAATTGGCAGACTGTATTAGGGAAAAAGCAGAAGCGTAAACAAAAGCGACAGGTGATCGTTGGGACGGGTAATGAGAATGAAGAGTTGAGGACAGTTGAGCGAATTAAATACATTCAGGCGTGGTCGTTTCATCCCGAGACGACCGTCGAGAATGTAAAAAAATTTTTGATCAAAATAGTCAATAATGATGATTATTACGTTGAAAAACGCACTATTAATACGACAAGGCACGCATCGTTCATAATTGGCATTCCAGAATCCTTGTTTGATCATTTCAAGTCGCCCACGGTTTGGCCCCCTCGAGTCCGAGTGTCTGAGTGGTTTCTTGTACGACCCCGCAAGCAGCGGGGTGAACCAAACACGGCAGTAGCGGTGCGACAGCTCTCTCCGCTGCTTCCATTCCCACCTCTGACCCAGTATGCGTCATCGGACCGCGCTAACGCGATAAGGTGCACGGACGAATCACAGCTGATAGCAACAACGACCGGTTTAAATGCTGACGGGGCGGTTACGGCACAGGCGACTACTTCACACAATGATCGAGATGTTCGAGTATGTAAACAGCTGCGTATTATTCATCAAAACGTCCAATGTCTGCGTAATAAAACTAACAATATCGAGTGTTTGCTTCAGTCTGACTATAAGTGTGATCTATTCCTAATGACGGAACATTGGTTAGTATGTAATGAAATTGAAGTTTTAAATATTGCTAATTATACTCTAATTTCTTATTATTGCCGCAAAATGCGTCAACATGGTGGAGTATGTATTTACGCTCATAATAGTCTAACCATTTTACAAAGGGACGATTTATGTATGTTTTCCAAGGAAATGCACATTGAAGTAGCGGCTGTTCAAATAATTGAAATTAAGTGTATCTATCGTTCTAATACTGAAGGTGACTTTACTGTATTTATGATGCAATTAGAGCTAATTCTAAGCTGTATAATTAATGAAGATGCCCATGTCCTTGTCATGGGTGACGTAAACGTTGATCTGCTTCAAAGAACAGGACAAAGACGAGAACTATTAGGCCTTCTGGAACTATTTAATTTAAAATCTTTTGTTAACTTCCCAACCAGGGTGCAAGGCTCGTCAAAGACGTGTTTGGACCACGGGTACACCGACTTAAGCACAAGTCAAATCAAACCTTATCCTATAGATCGTGCAGTGAGTGACCACTTTGGTGTTTGCGTGGAAATCTCGGTTTCCAGAAATAACACCGTCACACGCCATTGTAAGAAAAGACTGTTGTCACAACCCAAATTAACCACTTTCCTGAACCTCATTGCTCAAACAGATTGGACGAATGTGGTTAGGAGCAGGATTACTGACTTTGACGAAATTATAAATTCATTCATAAGTCTGTTCCACAGCAGTTTTCCACTAAGGAATGTTCCTGTTATATATCGTGAAACATCTTGGTGTAATAATGAAACAAATCAAAGTAAGGACTTCCTCCAACTTATATCTCTGTTTTTAAAATTTTACCCTGAAAATAGTCATTTACGCACGTTTTACTTATCATATAAGTGTAAACACGATGGCTTACTTAGAAGAGTAAAAAAAGCATACCTAAACCAGTCAATAACTAGTGCAAGTAGCGCCTCTAGGTCCTTGTGGCGCATGATACAAACACAAACTAACAAGGGTCCTCGGGGTGCAGACTCACTGGCTGCGCTGTGGCATGCGGTGTGCGGCCCGGCGGGCTCGGATACTCAGCTCGCGTGCTCACTTAATACCTACTACATTTCTATTGTGCGTGACACCGCATTGAGGCCGAACATAGTGACGGCTATGTATTACTTAAGAAGAAACGTCCCGTATGTGAATAAAACAATGTTTTTTAAACCTTTTACGTTGACTGAATTAATAACTATAATCAAAAAAATTAAACCCAAAGGCACTAAGGATATTTATGGTCTACCAACGTATCTCTTGCGGCAGCTACCCTATAACTTTCTGAATGCGTTATGCCATTGCTTTAATAACTCTGTATGTAAAGGCCAATATCCAGATTCACTTAAGAAAATTAAAGTAACGCCAGTATATAAAGGTAAAGGCTCTAAAAAAGAACTTAAATGCTATAGACCCATATCCTAATACCAAGTGTTTCAAAAATCTTTGAGATGGGATTGTGTGATCGACTTCTCAATTTTTTGGCAACCAATAAGTCACTTTGTAAGCAACAGCATGCCTACCAAGTAGGTAAATCCACAACAGGCGCTGCCCGCCTATTGGTGCGTACTGTAATGAACCATCTTGAAATAAAAAAACGCGTAGCTGCTGTATCGTTTGATTTATCGCGCGCTTTTGATTTGGTTGACCACGATCCCATCTCCAGCAAACTGGAACACTACGGCATTCGTGGTGTTGTTCACAAATTGATTAACTCCTTCCTATGTGACAGATCACAGTCAACTGACGTGAATAATTCGAAGTCGAGTCTCGATCTGATAGGTGACAGGTCCGTTCCCCAAGGATCTAACGTAGGGAATACCATATTTTTAATATTAATGAATGACTTGCCCTTTAATTCTGCGAATGTAGATTTTGTGATGTACGCGGACGATATTTGCGCATTTGTAAACGGTGACAGTGAGGATCAATTGCTAACGAATGTTCGATCCGTTATTTCTAGCCTTTCAAAGTGGTTCTCAGCAAATGGAATGCTTTTAAATCTTAATAAAACGTGCTTACTTAAATTTAACTTAAAACAAAGAGTGGAACCAGCCGACACAGTCCTTATTGAGGATATTTTGGTCCCTGTTGTTAGCAATTTTCAATTTCTAGGATTTACTTTTGATACTGGACTGAAATGGCAGAACCATATTGATAAGATATGTACGAAAATGAACTCTGCTTATTACTTAATCGCCCGTCTCATGCCCATTCTGTCAAAGAAAAATTTATTGATTGCCTATCATGCATATTGCCATTCTATTCTCACATATGGTGTAGATATTTGGGGCTTGGCAGCTGACAGGGACCGTCCATTTCTTATCCAAAAGAAAATCATACGAAAAATGGCACGGGTTGCTCCTGACACGCCAGCCCGCCAACTATTTAGAGACCTCGGGATCTTAACGCTGCCGTCCTTATTTATTCTTGAGGTAGGCAAGTATGTCAGGTACAACCTAGATACATTCTCAAAAAGAAATTGGAATAGTGATCGGTTTCAGAACAGCAGAAAATACGATCTAGAAGTACCAAGGCACAGATTAAAAAAAATGGAAAGCTGTCTTTACGTTTTGGGGCCTCAGATATATAATAAAATTCCCAATGCAATCAAAGGTACTAAAACACGACTTGGCTTTACCTTAAAGTTCAAATCATATTTGTTACAGAAGGCCTACTATTCGGTGTCTGAATATTTGACAGAAAATTTGGCAAATTAAATATTGATGGTATTGTTTAAATTTTTTATTATTTTTTTATTTTATGAATGTTATTATTTTTATATTAATTATTTACCTCTAAATGTTGATTGTTAATTGTGATTTTATTTTGTATTCCCATTTGACATTGATAATTATTGTATTTAAAACGTGACAATGTATGATTAATACGAAAATAAATGAATATGAATATGAAACAAGTAAACTAACTGCAATCTAAGAATTAAGAATGATGCGACTATTGAATTGAAGATATTCCTATAGCGTTAACAAAACTTATGAAATGAATAATACAATGAGGGTGAGGCACCAAACCGCTGGTCGTCTTTATTGCTGGCTAAAACGTATTGTACGAAAAATGTCATTGTCAATCTTCCAAGTATGAGTAATGTACAGTCGACCAAGTGGAATCCCTGCAAGCCTCGCGAAGATTCCATTCTGTAATCGTATGCGATAAGTCACGTGACCATAATCATGTATCAAAATAGTCACGTGACTTTTCGTACGACTATGTCATTCTCATACTTACATTTAATTATTACTTAGTAAACGATTGCTGAATGGCATGGAATGTCTATTAAGGTGCGTGTAGACCAAAAGAGCATTCGCTGTTCTATCCCCCTACCTACTCTACGAAATTCGATCGTTAGGTACCAGAAACGTGATTCGTTGATTTTGTAGAGTGGGGGATAGAAATGCTCTTTTGGTCTTTTGGTCTGCATGCACCTTTAATCTGAAATAAATGATTAGCAAAAATAAAGTAATCGGGTTTTAGCTATTGCCAGTGGTCCATGGGGAAGTACCTTAAATCGCCTCATGGAATTAAGCACTAAAACTCGTTGTTTAAAAAAAGTCATAGGTATAGTATAGTCATCTCAGGCATAGACCGCATAGACTTGCAGCTATCCACTATCTATATTATCTACAAGGAAGTATACAGTATGCGCAATGCACACATAAATTATTATACCTTCCATTCTACAATTTCTACATATTTTAGTGTCCGGCCCGACCGTGCATGGTCAGCCTTATCGCCACTCGACGGATACGTCAAATGTATCGATACAGAAATGGGGAAATAGTGTAGCCGGTAAATAAACACCCCAGAGAGGGGGAGGGGCGTAGAGGGGGGGGGGGGGGTAACAAGTTTACGAGAGCTTTTCGGCGCCGTGAGCTCCACTCCCTAGGATTTCGGGTAACTCTACACTAAAGTAGAGGCATCGCAAGAAGTCGTTTTTGACAGCTCACAATAGTGTAGTGAAACGCTCGATTTTACCGTCGTAAAATTTTCAGTCAAGTGCGAAAGGGCGTTAGATCTGGGTCGCGTTTTATAAAGTTACAATTTACAATTTCGCTGTTTGCCTCTCTTTCTAGCCAATTTGTGCGTGCGTTAGAGAGGCAAACAACGAAATTGTAAATTGTAACTTTATAAAATGCGACCCTGGTACTTGCCATTAAAAAAAAATAATTAAAAAAGTGTTTGGTAATCTTACTTAGAATCATTAGCAGGCAGCGAAACTTTGGTGCCGGTGACGTCATAATGACGTAAAGTCGCATTTAGGTAGGATGTTTTATAGGACGGATAGGACGTGACCTATAGAGGAAATAGCATCCACAACCTCTGTTAGCGAGAGATAGTAACTAGTGTCAAAACAAGTGTCAAAATTAAAAATCAAGGTCAACAATTAATAGCATTAGGTAATCGGTGTCCAAATGTAATGCCAGGTCAAATAGTATCGGAGTCTGATATACAATATACGTAGGTAGTTTCACTTGGTAGTAATGTCAATGCAGAACTGGCAGTGGTTGAGACCTTGAGCTTGGACGCGAGTTTTCCAGCCTGCAGCTATCCACTCCCAACCCACGTTGGTAAACTTGCGTGCTAGCTCAGAGGGCAATGTAGGTATGCCAAATAGAGAAATGCCGTATATACAGTATATAAAGTCACTAAAACCATTTATTAAAATCAGAGCACATCTAGGTGATAACGTAGTGGTACATAAATTATTATTCTACGAAAAATAAAATTATACGTGATTTTATAACAATTTTGACATTTATCTGGTTGTCAATTTCAACACAGTCTGTAAAGCCGCGTATCCACCGGGCACACGACGGGCTCGCGAGGACCTGTCGAAACCATAACAAACTTTTAGAAAATATGTGCGTACCTACTATTATAGCAATTATTCGTACCTCCATAAAAAAGGTTTACTTATTTATTTCGATTGACGTGTCGATAAATTGCAGCAACAGTAGTAACATCACTATTCCGTACAGGCAACAATGAAGTTTGACATTTGCTCCATTATAATAACTGTCAACATTTACAGAACTTCATGTGCAAACAAACGTCAAAAACGACTTCTTACGATGCCTCTACTGTAATATCAGTAAATATTACTCATGTTACTTTATATACAGTCGTCGTCAAAAATATCGGTGCAGCCACTGTGCTCAAAAATATGTACAGTCAACGTCAAAGATATCATTACAACTGAGGAGGCAGAAATATATTTACACAACCTTAATGTTATGGCTATAAAGTCGTGTAAATATATTTTCGGCGCCTAAACCGTAACAATATATTTGACGTCGACTATACGTTATGTTGGCAGAGTGATGGCAGGTGGACTAAAGTTCTCACGGATTGGTGGCCTATTTCGGATGAAAGAGCTCCTGGGCGTCCGTTGGCTCGTTGGTTCGACGACATTCGTAAGATTGCGGGACACTTCTGGGTTAGACTGGCTCAGGACCGAGATGAGTGGCGTACTAGAAGAGAGGCCTATGCTCAGCAGTGGGCGATAAATGGCTGAAATGATGATGATGATGATGATACGTTATGTTATGTTACGGAGGGACGCTCGTTCGGACTCGAGCGGGCTGTCGAGCATACAATGTGCTCATTCACCCTATTTCCCTTAGCTGGAGCTGCAGGTTTCAAAAATATCTAACCTGCACTCTAACGCCATGATAATAGAGGCCTGCTCAGATATTTCTGAGCACCCTGGTCGCTACAATATATCTGATGGCGACTGTACATAGTAGGTAGTTACTTGGGTGATAATGATCTAGATAGATTTGGCAGTTCATCATGAAGATGAGACCAAGGTGAGATCATATTTTCTTCGCCCCTGAGAACACACAAAATAGATATAAATTTTAGTCAAATCGTTACTCCTGAAATAAATTGAAAGAGATTTTTTACCAGTAAAAACGTCGCACTTTGTAGCTTACCATAATTATTACGGGCTTGCTTATGGTATAAATAGTAGTATTAGTATGGTATGGTAGTAAGCGACAAAGTGGGGCTTTTTAAATCGAGCTTATTAATATAGATATTGTGGTATTTATATCTAGAAAAAAAATAAAGTCGATATTTTAGGCTTGGGCGAAGAGTTCCGATTACTCCTCCCAGTTACTTTTGTGTGTGTACTTTGTAATTTAGATTACTAAGTACACATACAAATGTAACAGAAGTATTCAGATAAATTTTTGCCTAACTCTGCCGATAGGTAAGTAGGATCTTGAAAGCAAATCCCACGTGAATTCCATTTTATGTACTACCTACCCTATCTTTGCTTTTCGATGTGGTCATTGACCGACATTTATAAATCTAGTTACTGTCTCAAGTTGATGTCACAATTCATTATCATTGCAAATCCAATTTCTGCCATCACAGACTCAAAACTCTTGGGAAGTTGCCCGGTCTACGCCCTTTCGTGCAGTAGGTACTAATATACGAGTACAGTCGCCATTATATATATCGGACCGGCCAGGTGTCACAAATATCCGAACAGGTCTCAATCGTGTGTAACTGTAATGGCAGGGATTCATTAGTGTAATCATGGATTACGAGGTTTTTTATTTACACTTAATTATGACAACACAGATTTTTTTTGAATTTTTGGAGGTACGCACAATTGTTAATATTGATATGGCAGTTATGTCATCTCATCTGCTTTTGAAATTAGCTGTTAACGAGGGTTTTAACCCTCTAATGCATACGAAGCCAAATATGGTTTAATTGGTTTTGGACTCTATTGACTGCTGTTAGGGTTCAAATTTGAAATGCATTTTTGCCTGTCTTATGCATTAGAGGGTTAACTTGAGTGTGTTGCACTAAAGGTGGATTTACACCAAACGAGTGAACCTTGATATATCGCGCGTCGAATTATTTCGTAGGGATAATTTTGTTGCACTAATTTTAAGTAAAAGTTATGTAAAGTGTCAAAATTTTATTTCAGTAAATATTCAAGAAAAAATAGAATAAAATAAACTAACACTAAGGAAATAAAACTATCTGTACAAAAACTACATATTAACAAATATTTAAATGTATTTATTATGTCCTAAACTAACCCCCTTAAGAGCTTCGCTTCGCTCGTAGTCTTACAGCCTGTATAGTTTTGTTTAGCGTTAGAGTGCCTGTTCATTTGTGAGCGCCGTCGCCGCTCGGATATATTTGATGGTGACTGTACGTGTACAGCACCAAAAAATCGTGTTCAGAATTGAAAGAGCGGCGGCGGGAGGCGGGAGGTGCATGTAAATGTAAATAAGTGCGCGGGATGCAGCGAGCAGCCGGCCGGACCCGGGAGCCATTCCAACTTCTGAAATGTCTATTTAATTGATGGACGCGAGGAGCGGAGTTTTGTTTGTTCGATAAACTTTTTCCAAGGTCTGTTTGGCCGGCTGTTCTAGGTGTTGACATTTTGTTCATTTTTGCGTTCTGAGGTCCGGTCGTTCAGCGAACGCATTTTTTAAATCTGACTTTCTGCTAGTCTGTAATGCTAGCTAGGCTTTTCGCTACGAAAGAGTGGTCGGACAGCCGGAAGGTTAGTCTGAGAAGACCGCAATTCGACATTTATTTAAAACAATGGTATAGTTACTTCTTCAGAATCTACAGGGTTATTGCTTTCCAACGAGATCTGTTGAAGCGTTTCAAGCTGATCAGAAAAAAAGCTAAAACTCATAGAGTCACTAGTGTGAAACATGAGTACCAGCGTATCAAAAGGCATCAAAAAACGCGCGGGTGCATCACGTCTTATCGTATCATTAACCGAGTTTTAATAAATTGGAATGGCACCGGCCTCTAAAGGCCCAAACGCGAGTCACTATCGACTTGTGACTTCTTTCTCACACTTGTGAATTCGAATGTAAGTGTGAAAAGGAAGCAAAAAAAGAACATTGTTTGCGGTAAACTCAAAATTGCAGTCTCGTAGCGCCGCGCCGGCTGGACGGATTTTAAAATTTAAACTTTACTAACACCGGCCTTTTAATAACGTTCACAAAACTGCTGCAGCCGGAAGTAAAAGCATAACATTATAGCTTCATAAAACTACTCTTAGTACCTGGGGGTTGCTACGATCTAGATCTAATGTGATTCAGTTTAAGACCTAATCTGAATCGCTATCTAGAAATGACAAGACTAACTAATCCCTCTAGGCGGACTAGGCAGAGCTTGGCCCACAATGAGCTTTGGTGCAGATTTTTACAGATTAGTTAAGTTTGTATAAAACTATAAATTTATACTTACTATAAGTTCAATTCCTAGTTCATTATTTTGATTCGGTGAAAAATCAGGCATACGCATACCTACATGAATATTATTCTTTGATTAAAGCTTACTTTATACCTTTATAACAGTTTCATGTATCTTGGGACTGTGTTCCGAAATAAAATCAGAACCAAGCCCCGGTCAATAATCCAAATATAATGTCGCCCGAAAAGTTCCCGATTCGATGTCCACGAACATCGAAATCTCGTTATTTGTCTATCGCTCGAATAAGCAAAAAAAGGATATCGTTCCGACGTGATTTCTCTGTTCCAGGAGTGATGTATCGCTGTCATTTCTCGTGTTGCACAATTGAGATGGTATATACATTGATCACGTTGATGTATTGCCTGATGTACTCATCTGAAGAGTATAAGAGTGTTTATCGTCATTTCGTGTTTGTATTTTGACAAAACATAATCTTATCTTTGATCTATCAGTCCGGATCATCTACATGGATTTCTTTTTGAGGTCAACGAGGTCAGCTAACAAATCTCGTGATGCTACGCGAAAGAGTTCCTTAAAAACTGTCCTCAATTTTGATTGAATGAATATTGTTTTTTTTACTGATTTTGGAACTGCGAAGGAAAGCTGTATTCTGATTTTTTTAAATGCCAATCGCTTTTCTAAAGGCCTCAGCAGCCTAGACTGGGTTCAAACTCATAATGGAGAGCGACCAATCACGGCGGACCGATCTTTGGAAACGGTTCCTGATCGAAGTCCGATAATAACCGGATGATAATGTAGCTTGCTTTGCTGCCGGTATCACGGCAGTGTAGGGCTGTCACTGGACAGTGCCATTTACTGGGTAAATGACGAATATTTTAGTAGAATCTTATCCTCCTGTCCTGGTATCAAAATCTGCTGACAATATGAGAGAGTTCGTTGGGTATCTAAATTAATTTGGTAGATTAAAGTATAGGTAATTAAAGATACAGAGCATGTCGATTCTCCATATCCCTCTATTGATAAAAGAAAACCTAATTGTCTTGGTCTAAAATCCTTTGAACGGGCAACCCTATCGCAATAAGACAAGGGTGGCACGATAACCGTCGCACCGCGGGCTCGCGGGGCTATCGCGGCATCGATGACTTTTGCTCTTAGATCGCTGTTACCCCTTCTCATAAATATCTACACACATGTGCACCCTAGTCCATTACAATAAGGTATAAAAGCGTATACAAAATCCTGACCGGTATTCGATGTAAGCAGCCCTGTTTATAAGTGCACACATAAAACACCAACAGCAACATTGAGTTGACTAATGCTGGACCTTATGTCGTTAGAATAAGGGTGAAGTGTAGTCAGTGAAGAGTGTGGTCGGCGGTATATTGCGCTACAGATCAATCATGTCGATAAAAGATAGTAAGATGGATACAATGTTGTTCTGTGCCGAGCCGACTGTACGGAGAGCGCAGGGTTGCCAGCTTCCTTTACGAGACTGCTGTAACCATAGAATGCGTGTACGCAATTTTTCATGTATTGCACTTTTATTGAAGTAATTGGTCGTTTGTCAGCCTTCATAGCCTACCTAGTTGGTGACCTTCTGAAGTTGGAGGTTTGCGTTTAGGTAGAATCTCGATGAGAGCATTTATTTGTGTGTTTCTGTTTTATGTTTATCACATATTGTATTTTTTTATGTCATGGTTGTTTTTTACGTGGTTATATATATATATGGGTAAGGCCGCGGATTTTGACGAATGTGACACAGACATAACATAAAAAAAATACGTTACGTTACCATAAAACGCAACGAAAGTTACTATAAAGCTCAGCTCATACTGGTATGAACTCTGATTAAATAAAGGTCGTAATAAAAACATATTTTTATCACTAAATAGTTGTTTTAATCAGATATAATAATCAACCCATATAATGTAATTTCTCATACTTAGTAATTACTTAAATTAACAGTATTTATAAATGTTTTAATGCCATAATCTTTGGAACTAAATAAACTAAATAAATCACCGTAAATGCTTAAATGGAAATTGAACTGTTATTAATTAACACTATTAAACGCGTTAATAAATTATACTGTATTTCATTAGCCCTAGGGGGTAAAATTACCAACTGGAAAAAGCTAATTACTTAAAAAATGCAAATCAAAATACCTAAATAACAAAATAATTTGATTTGTTTCGCAAACACTTGTTACAGTATGCTGTCATTCAAAATCAAATAAAACTCATTGAAATCAGTAAATTTCTGTGTGCACTTCCCTTTACCACATATTTTCGTTACGTAACATAAAAAATACGTTACGTTTTGTAAAAATGTAACGTATTCGTAACATAAGTGTAACGTATATTTGAAAAAAGGTTGATTATCTTGGTAAATAATTGTAATCTGAACATAATAATACATGCTACTGACGTTTGAAACTAAACCCTTTCGTATGAAAAAACAGCCGTTTAATAATAATCACTACCTACTTTCCGTAAAAATCACACTACCACTTTAGACGTTTTTTGCTAAAACTTTCGCCGCGTGCACTGTGACAACCATTTGTTAACGAATTAATGGGAGTGAGTGTGCCTATGGGTGTTGCCCTACTAGAATAAGAGTTCCTAGTGTCGATAAACAAATTTCTACCAACATTGGCTTAAATATGACCTTAAATAAGCGTTACGAAAGTATCGTAACGTAAGTTTGGAATTGGTGACCCAAAAAGTAAAGGGAAAGAAAGCAGTAAAATTGTTCACATATCATAAGTCCTTAATAAACGAAGCAATCGTTTATCATTCTAATTTGGTTTAAAATCAAACATTTAATGCTGACAAGTCTAATAATATGAAAAAAAAAGGTTTTAAGTACTCGTAGTCGAAAAAATTACTCGACTTATGTTACGTTTTTGGCAGAAATATTTATTTATTAATTTTAAATAAAGAGCTAAATTAGCTATTTCATTTAATTACATGTAACTGAGCATAGGGGAATATTTTAAAATTGATCGGAGTTCTCTAGATGTTGTCAGTTTTGTTTTATGAGCAAGACAAATTTTAAGCTCCGAATTCGTCAAAATCCGCGGCCTTACCCATATATACATAATCGTTTTGATACTTACTCAACACAGGCTTTAAATATTTAATTTTTCTTACAGGTGACGTTAAAAGCAGTATGTATTGTGTCACACGGTACCGAAATTATTTTCGTCTTGGGCGTTAACGCTTTAGAATCCCTCTCTTCATTCGGTATTCCATTCTGGAATCCATCGCTTCATTCGGGCTTCAATGAACGCCGTCGCCGGAAACTTGATCCCTTGTGACACGATCTATACGTACTATACCTGTATAATAACTCATTATTAGTGGTCGGAACTTTGGGTGCAAAACTATAACAAAACTTGTCAAGTGGTTTATACATCCATAAATTAGGTAGGTACTTATATCTAATATCTACACACCGAAACATTGTAAGTTCAAGATTCCGATAGAGGCAATCAAATTGGATATATGTATTTATTTTTCTTGGCTAAAGTGTTCTCATATCCCCTCATAAATAGTCTGTTAAAAAATGTAATACTGCAAAATAAACCTTAAAAAGAAAATTCTAATTTCCAATTACATTGGTGACACACATCCCTTCGGGTCGTCTCCACAGTTGCGGGGTTAAGTCACATTTGAAGTTTTGTTAAAGTTCTGCACCCACAGTTCGGAAGAGTACTTATTATTGCAGTTGCAGTGGCACATAGTGGCAGGCGAGCGAGTGCAACGCCCGCGCCGGAAGCGGTGCGCCACACGCCCGGGCGCGGCCGCCGATCGGCGTGGCGGCGGCGGCGGCGGCGGCGGCGGACACCCGTTCACCCGTCGGTCGCTGCAATCATGGCTAATGCAGCCACAATGTTGCTACCTGCCATTTTCTGCCCCAAATTACGAGTGCTTACATACAATTGTCTTTGATCCGGTTATCAGTTGTAGACATCAATTGCCGTGTCATTATGACTCCCCTCGTCATTAACAGTGAAGTATTTCCGTTTATTTTTCAACTCCCGGATTAATACATTAAACGAAATATATGCATTATTTAGTTATGTTATGTATACCGTTCGTGAGTAGAAAACAAAAAAAAATAATAAAAAATATGGCTGACTTTCCATTTGACGTCACATATCGTGAAACACGTTCGCAGATAATTTTTGCGTTAATACTAATAAACATCAACAATTTTAACTAAAAATATAGGTTTTAAGTTAGTGATACGAGTAAAAACAACATTGTGTTCTAAAAGTGCGTGATTATGACATAATGCAAGTTTTTAGGTTTGTTTAAACGAAAGCCGATTGATTGTGCAGGTTTGTGACGTTTGTCCCATCTTGGCTTCGAACTGATTTCGTCTACTTATTTCACTTCTATTTGCGTTAAAAAACAAAGGTTTAATGTTGTCGTTGTTATTGCCTCCTCTACTATAACTGGGCTTGTATAATGGGTCCGGCGTGACGCGTGACGTCACGATGGCGCGGTCGGCGCGCGTCAGCCGCGCCGTGACGCCGTGACGTGACGTGACGCCGTGACCGACGCCGGAGCCGGGGCACTATAAATAACAATAACCCATTCGCTGTTTGACTCGCGTATCCATTCCATTGTGAAGTGTTCCACTGAAAGTGTAGGTACATAGGTACCTATATGTATTAGAGGTGTGCGCCACGCCGGCGCGGCGGCGCCGCGCCGCGGGACCCACGCCGCCGCCGCCGCCGACGTTTTCAAAATCCACGCCGCGACAAAAATTTTGCGGAAAAAATCATTTAAATTACGCGCCACGCTGATCATATTGGCATTAAACAACAATATGCTTGCGAATATCGACAAGCGGTTCCCTCTGACCGAAATGCCACTTCTGGATTACAGATTTTCAGGCCTAAAGGAGATTGATACGTACCTACGAAAAAAACACACTACTCGAGTAGAATTGTTCCCAATTTTAAAGATTTCTTTTACAGAATTCCATTATATTGTATTCTTCACCTCGTCGATCCCACAGTGTCTGAAGAAAATACACTTCAATACGTGCGTTCCACCCGTCGTGACGTACGTCACGTACGGAGCCGAAACGTGGACGCTGACGGTACGGCTGGTCCACAAGTTCAAGGTCGCTCAGTGAGCTATGGAAAGGGCTATGCTCGGCGTCTTTTTGCGGGCCGAATCAGGTCAGGTTGAATCAGAAATGCGGTTATCCGGTAGAGAACCAAAGTGATCGACATAGCCCACCGTGTTAGCAAGTTGAAGTGGCAGTGGGCTGGCCGTATTAGCCGTAAACCCGACAACTATTGGGGTAAACGAGTTCTTGAGTGGAGACCGCGTCTCGGCAAGCGTAGTGTAAGACGCCCTCAGGCAAGGTGGATGGACGATTTGCGTAGGATGGCCGGCAGGAGCTGGATGCGAGCAGCCAATGAACGATCACACACCCAAATCTTCCCAAAGTCCACACGAAATAGATCACGGTTGCATTTGCCCCTCGCCAAGACCCTAATATATAGGAACAATGCGTATTGTATGGGTATACAGGTCTACAACAAGATACCGAATGACATTAAAAACCGCCCGCCAAACCAATTTAAGACATGCTTAACAAAATGGCTATTGAATAAATGTTTCTACTCTATTAATGAATTCTTAAATGAAAACTAATTGTAATAAGTATTTAATAATTTAATTTCCTTTATGACATGACTTGTTGAATTGTAATTTATGTAATTTTAATAATAACTATTGAGTATTATTTTGAATAATCGCTTGCATGACATTTTAATATAAGTACTTTTAATATTTGCATGCTCTATTGTGACTAGAGTACACTGTGCACTTTAAAATGATAACAGCTATTATATACCTACCTACTGTATTCTTGCAAATAAACGATTTGATTTGATTTGAAAACGGTGGCGTGAAATTGGGGAGACCTATATCCAGCAGTGGACTGCAATAGGTTGATGATGATGGTGGATGTTTTTTCATTATCTACGTTAGGCCACCATAGGAGGCTTAATGACAATAATGACTGTCTATTAACTGATTCTATTAATTATTAATTATTATATTATTCGACTTTTTGTATCCGAAATACTCTTTTTATGTTTTTACTTTCAGCATTGTATAATTGCGTAAACGGTTGTGACCTACTGGTCGTAGTGGGTAGCAGATGTTGGTCCTTCAATCTGGAAGATTCTGGGTTCAAACCCCAGCTCGAACCAATGAGTCTTTCCAAACCCCGGATGACGGGAGCAAAAATGCGTTTGTCACTAGTGCTTAGTTAAATATCGACTTTTCTATCGACATCCATACCAACATTTTATGAATTACAAATGTATTGATCAACAGTAATTTAGGCAACCGTACGTAATCAGAGGCATTGCGATTTAAAATTGATAAACAATAATATGTCAATAATATCTAGTACCATAGGACAGTTACAAAATCGAAATTAAAGCCTAAAAAGCAGCTTGAATGTCGCTCAGAATTTCAAAGGGCACTTGTTAAGATTACTTTTACATCCTCGGCGAAATTATTCACAAAAAATATCAGAATGTGTTGACTAAAAAAATTGGTGAATTCATACTAAAAATCTTATATATTTTTTGATATCTGGAAAAGAAGTGGAACTACTAGGGAAACATAATTAGCATAATCTATAAATTTCAAATTAAAAAATCGTTCATATGGATGTCCATAGAATAGTCGATATTTAACTAAGCACTAGTGACAAACGCATTTTTGCTCCCGTCATCCGGGGTTTGGTCTTTCGGAACTTATGTACGAAATGTCATTTGATATTCAGAACTAGCTATTCGGCGAAGGAAAACATCGTGAGAAAACCGGTCTCTAATCTCAATACGGCTTAGTTTCTTCCTCTGGGTTGGAAGGCCAACTGGCAGTCATTTCCACAAAAAATAGTGCTATGTTAAATCTTAATACATATTAGGTTGCCAAGCGGACCCCAGGCTCGCTAGAACTGTGGCTGGTGCCGAAATAACGCTAACAGGGTTATGCTGACAAGCATTGTGCAAAAGTGTGATTGATGTACACTAAAACACTATAATAAGTAGTATTAGGTTTATACAATAGTTTTTATTTTTTTCCTCAATTCTCCCATGCCTTGCAAGAATGCGACTCATGGTAAATGCAAGTGCTACTGAGTGGGCACTTGCATTTACCAACATACCTAGCCCCATTTTGTCTGTGGACGCAGTGGGTCATATGCCCGAACAAAATGCCCAATGACCTTTGCTGTCGCTTTGCACGGCTTAGAAATAGATAACTGCAGCTTCGCCTGATAATACCTAAGTAAAATTGGCGAAAACAAGGTTTTTTGTCCCCTGTTTCCTCCTCCAAAAATAGACCTCCAAGAAAATTTTTTTCATAAGCATTTTAAGAAAGATACTTCTCATGTCGGTATGTTTCCTCTTTTTATCAGTACATTAAAACGCATTCAAAATTTGGCTATTTTTGCAGTTTTTGTAGGCTTGTAATAAATAATAACGTCAAACAAAGCAAAACATACCGACATGCGCGATGCAAAAATAGATTTTAAATGGAAAAAAAATATTTTTTCGTGTGTACACCGATGTATGATTAAGCAGTGTGGGCGATGATGGTACTATAAAGAGGTTGTAAAGCTGGGTATCTGTAGTATTTGAAATCTGGAGTACCTGTTGGGAATTCGTAGTATTGGGAACGTGTAGTATTGGGAACCTGTAGTGTTGGGTATTTGTAGCATTCGAAATCCGTATTATTGGGACTGACAATATCTGTAGTATTACCTCTTATCTGTAGTATTAGGAATCTGTACAATTGGGTATTGGGAATCTGTAGATGTGTAGACAAAATGTCACGACTCGACCCATTGCGAGTTAATAAAATAATTTTCGAACACGATAATTATAACAATTGTCGCATAAAATGCAAACTTATAATTTTTTGTGTTTTTTTTTAAATAATAAACTTGTCCTAAACTATATCTAGGTGTTTCATACCTTCTCATAAGGATGAGAATCGAATTATTGCCCTATACATTCATATATAAGGATATATGAATGTATAGGGCAATAATTCGACCTTGACGCCGGCGTGGCGCCGCCGCGCCGGCAAAATTTTGCGGCGCGCCGCCGCCGGCGATTTCTGTGGCGGCGCACACCTCTAATATGTATATACATAGGTGATGTGCTGATGTGAGATGTGGTACTATGATCTATGATGACAGAGATATACGACTCGTATAGCTTTGTCCCTTTCTGTCGACCAAAACTAAACCGCATTAGTACCTACACGTCAAGGTAACCCCCCAGGGTGCTTAGCCAAGTTGCCAATCGCTAACGCTCAGGAGCGTATCGTAGTTTTCCCTCTCTGTCACTGTCTCTTATTAGTGCGACAAAAACAGTTAAGTAGGTGCCTATCGTTCACGATTGACGATTAAGAATTAGCGATTGGCAACTTGGCCAAACACCCTGCTCAGATATTCGTGAACCCTGGCGGCTCGGATACATGTATCTGATGGCGACTGTACCTACCCACTAGAGAGGGTGTTGCTCTGGACTTGTGGAGTCGAATGTATTCAAATTGATACAATGGAGAGGGAACGTGATAACCAGAACAGAACACGTTTCGGGTCACGTGGCGTTAGGGTTGCCAGATCTTGCGTGGAAATGTTATACAGTATATGACGGTTTAAAGGGTGGTTAAATAAAGTACGTGCAAAAAAAACGCGGCCCTATTGCGAACACCGAAGTTCGTAAATTTCGGGGATTTTCCTCTGTCGCTCTAATGAACTCTTTCGTTGCAGTTGCATTGACGGAAACACATCCCTGAAATTATTGAACGTCGGTATTCGCGGTAGTAGATCTGGGGGGTTACCATGACGTACTAATGCGATTCATTTTAGGTCGAGAGAGAGAGGGACAAGGCTATACGAGTCATATATCACTGTCCCTTTCCCTGAACCTAAACTGAATCGCATTAGTACGTCCAGGGTAATCCCCCTGGAGGGTAATTGGAGATTACTGGCTATAAGTTGAAAATAAAATATTTTAGCGTGCTTTATGCGTCTCGTAAATCGTAAAGCAGATGTAGGTAAAATACAATACTACAGTACCTACGTCCGGCAACCCTACATGGCGTATAATATAATATACACAGGGTCCGGGGTTATTACTTATTAGGGTCCACAGACGCTAAGAGAAGCACGGCACCACAAAACATGGGGTACGTATTGGAGATCTAGTTTGTTTACTTTACTATTTACGATATGAACTGAATTATCATTAGCAGTCGTGGCTGTGGTACCTACATACAATTGATTCTATTTTTCAAGGTCAATTATATGATTAATTACATTTGTAAATCATGATATCATATCATCAGAAATTGGTCGATAAAAATAATGAAGTATTCCTTTCTAACAGTAGGAAATAGACAAATGTAAAGCCACTCTAAACGTATATCAAAGTGTTTTCTAATACGGAAATAGTACTGAAAAAAGAATTGAATTATTTTCCAAAGTCAAATCTTGTTCATCACCAAAATTGATGAATTATGATGACTTAACTAAGACAATAACTAAGTTTAGGTTAAAAGTACAAATCCTCATATTTTTCGTGAAGTATCCAAAAACAATTATAAAGAACGTTAAATCTCTTTTATTACTGCCTGAGAGCCATTGAGGTCACAAAACTATTTCAAATTGTTAGTATCATATCAATTGATATAGTTCTGTGATTCAGGTTGTCTCTGAGGCAAGGTTTAAGGGAACGCAGGTATCGCCTTCAATAGAAGATTTGTGATTTGGCTGAAGAGGTGTAATAAAGTGCAAACAATCTGTCGCGGGGTTTCGTGTGTCGTGCGCAGGCGCTGGAGTCGAGCGGGTGCTAACTGCGCGCGCGCAAGGTTAGCGCGGCCGCGCGGCGGTAATGCGGAGCCCATTAGAGGGTCTGCTCTAAACGACAACCCAGTCTGACAGGCACGACATTTTCTATTATCAAGGCAGTGTGGTAAATAAATGGGTACATTTTTCATATAGATTTTTGAATTTTCACAACCATGTGCAGAAAGTTAACGTTTCCTTAACTTAATTTTCTATATGAACTTATGAACAGAAAGCTCGGCACAGGGGCTTATTCACAAGCAAGCATCAAAATGTTGGATTTCCTAACATGGTCGTGACACACTTGTCTAACTAAATAAGAAATACCCAAATAAAATAAATTAATATTTAAGAATATATCTTTAATTTACTGACAACATTAAAATGAGAGCACCATTACTTAATTACTTACTCAGAGTGGATTTAAACGAGAAAACATTAAAGATCGGCATTCTTTTCCAGAGTTTTATCTACTCTAAATTATTAATTTCAAGACCAACTTCGCCTTTTTTGAGCCGCTTCTGATTATGCCTGAGGAGGCGATACAACCGCAATCGAAAGAACAGTCTCTTCAAGTAGTCGAGCGGGAAGCACTCGCACGGCAGCGCGCAGTCCAGCACGTGCACGTCTATCAGCAGCTCCTGAAGAAGGCCGCCTGCACTGGAGCCTTCTCTCAGAGCACTTGTCAAAGCTTCATCCAGGTTCTGCACCAGTTGAAGGAAGTCTGGCTGTGGAGGTGCCTTTGTGTATTCGACAGCAAGGGAGCAGTCCCCATGAACTGATGAAGCAACGCGAAGTAAGTGCTTAGCTACTGATTTGAGACTTTGCCTCGCTAGTCGTCGGGATCGGTAGTCACTAGCGTTGACCCGTATCTCATCAACCTCGTTGGCATGGCTTTGGGAGCTAGCGTCGCTCATGATTTGTGTTAGAAGACAGTTCAAATCTACGTTGTTTTGAACGGGCTGGAGCATTCCATGGAAGAACTGCTTCTTGAATGCAGTAAATACTTGCTGGCAGCTCGGACAGATATCGCGCGCCGTCCGCCGAACACTGTCAGACACGCTGTCGTTTATATGTAAATTGCGTGTCAGTAGATACGGCTGCAGGGTTTGCAAGTCAGATTGCAGGCTCAGCACGGCTTCGATAGTGACTAACCATTGATCGGATAGCTTCTTACTTTGGCCTTTGTCGAAATTATAGGCGTCTACCAGTTTCAATGATTTGAAAAGCTGTTTCATATACTTGAGAAATCCAATTTGGCCGTTTTGTGACAGCCCTTTTTTAAACTCCGAGCTAGAGTTCAAAGTGGAGGAATTGAGGAGGTCATACAAGTTTCTGATTTTGAGGATGAATCCAGCGGTGGACCTAGCGGTTTCAGGGAGAAGACCCTGGTCGGCGCGGCAGGTCAACGCGGTGGCGAGCGAGCGAGACAGCACGCGCGCGGCTCGCTTCGGCTTCATGCGGTCCACCGTCGCCGGGTCTAGACACGAGCCCGTCAGTACGGGCGTCAACGTCAACTGTTTTTGCCTCTCTATCTTCTGGTAGTCTACTATATCGCCCCATTTCACCGCAGTCTTGTCGAAATTAAAATCGTGGAACATGAGTTCGCACAGTAGCTTCTTCATTAAGCGCGGCGGGTCGTAGAGGAGGTAGATCTTACTACTATCGACGAAGAAAAAGGGCTCATCGGGTGAGTCTGCCTGTAAGGGCGGGCCCGATAGAGGATCCGATACCAACGCGTGTACCTTTAGGCCAATGTTGAGGAGGCCACGAATTACCTTGTTAATCCATAGTTTAAAATCATTGTCTCGCATTAGAAAGCAGAGTGCTACAGGTTGAGTCCAGTTTGTCAGCACTCCTTTCGCTGTCACAACCGCAGCTCGATTTGCAACCCACGGACTCTGCGTGCCGTTTATTTCATGTAATCCTACAATCCTATCAAAGCTTATGTTGTAGTACAGATTCCTCCTGGTGTCTATCAAATCGACGCCGAGCGTGCAATGCTTCTCGGCCTCTGTCATCCGATCCACCCTCGTTTTGAGGAGATCGATTACAGAGTCGAAGTCAGGTAGCCGCGGCGCGCAGTGCCGATGCAGTGCGGCTACGGTAGGGAGACCCAACGAAGCTTGCAGGAGACGGTATGCTTGGGGATTAGAATGCAGAAATCTTACATAAACGTCTTTACAGCCCTGGAGAGAATGGAGAGTCTGCAGGCGAGCGATAAGCTTGACAAAGTTAGCCGCATTGGGAGCGAGATGCTGGTCACAATTAAAGAAGAATCCCTCGAGTTCGGGCGGCGCCGCTAACGGCGGAGGCTGAACGATCGGCTTCTTTTTCTTGATGATCTTGGGTTTCGCCGGCTCTTGGACATATTCGAAGACTTCCAGCGTGCTTCTTACCAGCGTTTTGCCCTTTATCTGTGTATAAAACATAATGCTGATTACACGAATTTCATTGAGACAACGCGGTCACAGATTCATAATCTACTATTTTCTAGTCAATACTAATGAATACTGTGGTGTCGTACCAGGAGCTAAAAATATTAGCGGACGGAATGGCGTTTACTCCACTGACAAGAGCCTGGCTCTTAAGTAGAAGAAGAAGACTAATTGTGAGCCTTTTTAGTCGGAGGTAAATCGCTCTAAATGCAGGCTTTGTAATGGTGATCTGTGAATGACCAGAGAGACAGAGAGTACTTACCATCTATTCAGAAGCGATGTATCTCGATTGGTGACAGCAGTAAGAATAAGAATATATTTGTCACCACTCCAACTCTTCGACGTGTCACTTGACCATTCTTTGATAGAAGATTGATGTTGGGCAGCGTCATTATAGTAAACACATTACTGCGATTGCCAATCCGCTTGGCAATTACCTTCTAATACGAATAGTCAAAAGAAAAAGCCTACGTCTAGCAGTGGACTGAGATAGGCTGATGATCTCCAGTGATTGAGTTGACTCCATCAAATATGTGGGAGGTGCAGGTGTAATAAAAAGACTCTGAGGTAGACTTTGAAGAAGAATCACTTATTTTATAATTCGCGACGCGAAAGCGTAATCCGGAGGCCTGAGCCTCAATGGATGACTGATACAAATTAATATTTTATTTTTTATATTGATTATATGTCATTCATTTAAATGTTACAGAATTTACCCGAAAGTAACCAGTAATGTAGAGGATTGTTTTACAACCTCTACAGTACATACCTTCAGCTGGACCGGCTGATCAGCGACCTGCACGTACGGGCCAGTGTGCGGCAGATGCAGCGTCGGCACCGCGCGCAGGTGCAGCCGCCGACGGCTCTGATTCTTGTTGATGTGCCGCGGGTGGAAGTGCACCTCGCAGACCCGGTAGTAGAGTACCCACCTTCAGCTGGACCGGCTGATCAGCGACCTGCACGTACGGGCCAGTGTGCGGCAGATGCAGCGTCGGCACCGCGCGCAGATGCAGCCGCCGCCGGCTCTGATTCTTGTTGATGTACCGCGGGTGGAAGTGCACCTCGCAGACCCGGTAGTAGAGTACCCACCTTCAGCTGGACCGGCTGATCAGCGACCTGCACGTACGGGCCAGTGTGCGGCAGATGCAGCGTCGGCACCGCGCGCAGGTGCAGCCGCCGCCGGCTCTGATTCTTGTTGATGTGCCGCGGGTGGAAGTGCACCTCGCAGACCCGGTAGTAGAGTACCCACCTTCAGCTGGACCGGCTGATCAGCGACCTGCACGTACGGGCCAGTGTGCGGCAGATGCAGCGTCGGCACCGCGCGCAGGTGCAGCCGCCGCCGGCTCTGGTTCTTGTTTATGTGCCGCGGGTGGAAGTGCACCTCGCAGACCCGGTAGTAGCCGGACACGCGGCCGTCCCTTCGCACGATGTCCGTCCGCCGGATGGCCTCAGCCCATACCTTCACCCTGAGACGAAGGACGCAATGAATCAAGGGTGTGAATAAATCAGAAATAAACATTAAATAATTGTCAGCCTCCGTAGTTGGTAGTGACCCTGCCTACGAAGCTGGAGGTTATTAGGACAAGGGAACAAGATATTTATTACAATTAGAAGCATACTTTGCGTTTATTCAGGAATGTTGCCTGTGAGTTGTCGTCGTCAACAAATGTAATATGGGTCAGATAATCGCGCATCCCTACGCCGAGCATTTTTGTTATATATAGTTCCTGGAGTTGCCTTGCCATACACAAAAAAAAGAGATGCAATAGATGTCAAAATCAGGACTATAGTCTGTGTTTGGTAGTTACTAGTGAGCTTAAAAAATTGCAAGTGCCGGGTTCGATTCGAATCTCGTTCTTAATAATATATGTATAAATTATAAATTAGAAACAAAAGATATTAGCTGGACTGGACCGCTGTCAACGGCACAAAATTACATTTCAGTAATTTTATAAACTTCTTTATAGATTGTTGGAATTTTCAAGTGGATAATACCTAAGATAATACCTATAAATCACAAAGCTAAAATGAAAACCAATCAACAACTAACATAGCGAACCGGCAAAAAAACCGGCCGTATGTTAGCCTCTAATCAAAGGGTTCCGTCACGTAGCAGCAAATATAAAAATTACAGTTAATCAACCGTTCACAAAAACTATACCCTATAGTTTAAAAATAGAGGAAATATACACACTTTTTACAACTTTGAGAGCTGATTATAAACTAATAAACTTTTTTCATATTTTTTATATATCTAGGTAACGGACGGATAACTTAAAAAAAATGTCTTCTAGAATCCTTTATATAATTTTAAAAGCTTTCCATTGATACCCCACGCTTGTGTACTACTTATTTATTTAATAATCTTTTAATCGAAAAAAAAACTATAAATTTGTAAGGATGGCCCCACCCAATTTTTTTTTAAACTTAGTATAACAATTTTGTAGCGGTTCATACAACACAAATTCTTATTAAATTTCATTACTGTAGTACTTTCGGTTTACGAGTAAATCGGCTGTGACAAACGGACATGTGACGAATCGAAAGGTTCCGTTTTTGCCACTTGCTACGGAAGTTACGGAACCCTAAAAATGTGTACCTGCGGACTGGATTTCGCACAAAAGTAGCGGCAGTAACTCGCGGGCGAAATCACGGAATAATAAAAACAGTTTTTTCTGTTCTGTGTGCGAAATCAACACCTATCTCATCTCTGTCTAACCGTATTCATCGTCATCATTATCATCAAACAGCTGTCCCAAGATACTATCGCTATACCCTTACAAAGAGAACCCTAAATACTCAGCCACAATTAGGTTCCATCGTATTTGTACGAGCGAGAGGGATAGAAACTGCCCGCTTTTATCTGGCAGCGGCAGCTCATTGTAAGCACGTACTCTGTGGCACACACGCCATGACTAAATCTAAACGCACTTTGTGCTAAAATTCAACAAACGGTAATTATACCTTTCCTTATCGACCGGGAACCCGAAGTAGGCAAGATTTGGATGCGTCCGATAGTTGTGAACGCAGTCATAGACCGCGCAATAGCGCATCTGAACCTTGGACTGGGCTCGCGTCTCGATCGCGGCCTCCCCCTCCCGCGGTCCCCCCGCACTCCCCGCGGCAGCCATCTTGTGACACGACGCGCGCGGGCGGCGGTCGGGCGGGCACTGACCCGGTCTGTATAGTGTGCGTATGTGTGTGTATAAGGTATAGTCGTTACGCTATAGTGTAGTGTGCTTATGCTGTATGTGTATGCGTGTTGTATAAGGTACACGGAATAATTAAAACAAGGTATACTACTACTGATACAGTGCTGTAGTGTGAAATAAGTACTGAATGTTTACGTTTTGTCCTTGAGGTATGCATTGTTTTTATATTTTTTTAAATGGTGGCGTGCTTAAAATGTTCATCATCACAGCCATAAGACGTCCACTGCTGAACTGTCCTCCCCTCTGGACCTTAAAATATTATGCCTACGAGTAAAATTATTACAAAACATAATGGGTACTTAGGCTATTTTTAAAGAGGGAAGCGATGTTTACGACACCATAATTTTACTAGTTCCACAATTAAACACATTTAATTGAAATTAAACAAAATTTTCGGTGAAACATCTTTTAGTAAATAGTGTTCTCTTCCACTGGCATAAAATACGATTTGTCAAAGCCAACGTCAAGGTTCAACCAACCAACGTCAAGGTTGGTTCTGTCTAACCCGACGAAAACAATGAAACTAAACAAGGAAAAGCCATTAAAAAGTTAAATAAGTAGGTAGGTAGGTACCTCTACCTAATCAATTCTTAAGTACCTAATTACCTTACCTACCTACATCTACAAGAAAGTAAAAAAAACTTAGCGGACAGAATATAGATTAATGTTGTCAAAAAGTA
>JALPQI010004062.1:0-76268 GCA_025490895.1 Thaumatotibia leucotreta | reverse complement strand
CTTCTGTCTCTTAGGACAACAACATTTAGGCTAAATGACATGAGGTGAAACGTTATTAGGGATTTCGAAGAATATGGAAAATAACATTAGGGTTTTTAACAGTTATGGTAAAAAATTATTTGGGCAAGTGAGTTTTAGGACAATCATTACATTATGGAAAATGAGTGTTATTGCAACTGATCGATAGGGCTAATGCCCATTAGTGCAAAACAGTTCGGGCAAGTGATTTTAGGACAAACGATGTTAGGGATCTCGAGGGAGACCCTTATTATATATCCAATAAGACATTTGTAGACAGAGATGGGCATTATTCGAATAAATTTTTATCGGAATAATTATTCGAATAAACAATAATTCACGATTTCTTTATTCGCGAATAATTTAGTCACGAATGATTTATTCGCGAATGAATCATTCGCGAATAAATCAGCCACGAATGAATTATTCTGCTGGTTTTTAAATGACGAATGATTTATTCGTTATTTTCATTCGAATAAATCTACGAAAAACATATTTTTTCTGTTGCATTATATTAAATTAAACAACATCAAGCATAATATTTAACATAAATCGTGAATACTGTAATTTGTTCTAAGTTCTAGCACGCTAAAGAATGTTAAGGGTTAGGGGTAATATATAAACCCAGGTAGTAAGTATAATTAGCGAGACGAGTGGCGACCGGGGGTGGCGGGCGGCGACGGGTTGCGGTGGGGGGAAGCGGGTGGCGAGGCGACCGGGGGTGGCGGCGGGTGGTGGTGGTGGGTGTCGGCGGGCAAAGGCCGGGGGTGGCGGGCGGCGGCGGATGGAGGCGGGCACCCACCACCCATCGTCACCCGTCACCACCCACCTCCCCCCGCCATCGCCCGCAACCCCCGGCCTTAGCCCGCCGCCACCCACCACCACTCGTCGCCACCCATCACCACCCGCCGTCGCCCGCCACCCGACGCCTCCCCCCACCGGAACCCGTCGTCACCCACCACCACCTGTCGCCATTCACCACCACTCGTCGCCACCCACCACCACCCGTCGCCGCCCGCCACCCCCGGTCACCACCCGCCTCCCCCCACTGCAACTCGTCGCCACCCACCACCAGCAGTCACCGCCCGCCACCCTCGGTCGCCACCCACCTCCCGCCACCGCAACCCGTCGCCACCCACCATCATCCGTCGCCGTTCACCACCACTCGTCGCCACCCACCACCACCCGTCGCCGCCCGCCACCCCCGGTCGCCACTCGCCTCCCCCCACCGCAACCCGTCGCCACCCACCACCATCGGCCGCCACCCCCGGCCTCCGCTCGCCGCTACCCGTCGCCAAAGAAGTGCAGAAAGTGACTTTGTTTTAGTAATTATTCGTGAAAATTCATTCGACGAATAAATTATTCGCGATTAAATTATTCTACGAATAATCTATTCGAATAAAAATAATCATTCGACAATTTCATTCGTCATTCGCGATGATTTTTTTTATTCTTATTCGTTATTCGTCATTCGAATAAATTTTGCCCATCTCTGTTTGTAGACTGTAGACGGTGAAATGGGAGTAGAGATGAAGGGGCAGCAGAAATGACAACAAGTAAGTATTGGAGAAATAGCTATAGCGGCCGCGAGGACGACAGCGTGTGTCTATGACAGAGGTCAATGTGCAACTGGTTTGGTTTAAGGTTCGACACAAGGTAATGAATAACTAGGTAAGCATCTACATATATAGTATTGCATGTCGCTCGCGTTCACTATTCAAAGCGTAAGTATAGATTTATTTATATAGGTATAAGAACTAGGTTTACAATATTATAGAAAATAGGTAAGTACTAACAAGGTAAGTTTCTAATATATGTGTAATATTAGGTTTAAGTTATTTATGTTTCAGAGCCGAGAGCCATCATCATCGTCTGTCGTCTACAACATTTTTAGTATTCATAGGATGAATAATTAACAGATCATGGAATAAATACCATGTGCACACATGCCCATGTGATTCATATATTAAAAATATGACCACTTAATATCATTGACTTAAAAAAAATGTGATTTCTCAATAAAATTGAGCCAGCAAGCAATTGATCAGACATACTGTATATATTATAGTCTGAAGTTCTGAACACAGAGAATGTCGGTCAGTATGTTTACCTAGGAACTACACAAGTTTTAATACCAAATTAAATGAACAAGAACTTCTGGAGCTTGAAAGAACTTTTAGATAGTAATTTCTCTGGCTTCTCAAAAATAATATAATTTCCTAACTAGGGCTGTAAAATTCTTGGTAACTTTCCCATGGAGAATATTCTCTAATGGTAAATTAGTAAAATGGGAAATTTACCGGGAACATTCATTTGACAATCCTAGAAATTCTCATCAAAGAAGCATGACAAAGACGAGGAAAGAAGTATACAAAAAATAAGAAGAATCAATAAGACCAGACATTCTTAGCCACACAGCCAGAAAAAGAAATAGGTACACATGTTACAGAACCTATACAGTAGACAGTTGCATCAATAGTATTGGAATATATGTATACGACTCTTGTACTGTAACAGTCCAAAAGAAAGATTAACCAATTATGAGGAGAAGACAACCAAACGTTCTCCCAGAAGAAGAAACACACCTAGGGTCTCTAGGCTCTCGGCACGAGGCATTGCTAGGTTTCGGTTTAAGAGGACGCCGCTTCTCGCTATACAAGCCCCGGCACGCAAAAAACTGTGGAATGTGGATATCGATTTGCCGAAAAGCCACAGATAACTGACTAAATACACAATAAATATGATGTTAAATATGTTGGCACAGTGCGAGAACACGACAGGACGTTAAAATGCACCGGGTTGCTTCAAACGCTAAGCAATCAGCAAAGTAAGAAATACTTAATATAGGTATCAAACTGACCAAAATCATGTTTTATATTTAGAAAAAAATGAAAATTTTGTATTGTGACCACTCATAGAGAAGTAATTAACAAAAGGTGACACTGGTGACATTGACAGTAATGACAGTCAATCCATCGAATCCGAGTAATGCGCAACCCATTAATGTGTACTGCACATAAAGACTCCTTTTTGAACACGGATTTTTAAGTCAGGTTATGTGACGGCTCGTATTGTACCTATGCCTTTTAAAAAGCGCTCTGCCCAACAATTTCTAAGAATTCTATGTATTGTGTGCACCGAAATTGTATTTATTCAGTCAACACATAGGTAATCTAGGTATGTGAAGACATTTTAGTAAAAAACAAACTCATAAACTATGAAAAGAACACAAAACAAAGAGTTACAGATGTGAAACTGAAATGGTCTCAGCAATGCAGCTGACACGACTGAGCGATGACAACGGCGCTGGTATTCTGTGGAGCCAGCGAGGTGTGCAACTGTGCAGAGCAGCACAATGCGCAACCAGTGTATGTTATGTGTTAGTAAATTGAGAAAATATACATAGGCACATAAATACAAAGTTATTCCAGCTAAATAGAGAATAGACTTAGGATTTGACAATAATTCCATGTCTTGATAGCGCAAGACATGGACTTACAGTTCCACTCGTTACCTACTTAAGAAAAGGAACTATACAGAATGATGCCCACAGGCAGCAACACCTTATTGGGCTAATAGGTATGTTTTTAGCTTGGACTTGAACCCACTAACCGTAATGCTGTCCCAAAGTGGCGGCGAAAGGTCGTTCCAGCACTTCGTAGCAGCATAACGGAAACTGCCACGAAATGCAGCGGTATTGTGCCGTGGGCAAATCATACTGGGATTACGCCTGACACGGAGCTGGTAAAATTTACCATATAATATAAATCTTAGCCATCTTATCATATAAATATGTGGGGTTTTTACTTTTAAAAATACCAAATAGCAGTGTGGCAAAATGAAGAGTACGTCGACCATTCATATTTAAAAGTTTGTTCATATTGAGATATGGAGTAGTATGGGATCGTGGTGGTATCGGGGAACAAAAACGAGTACAGGCGTTTTGTAATCGCTGTATGACTTTTCCAGTACGAGAGAGTAGGCAGTTACCGTATACCGTGTCTGCATAATTAAGTTTGGAAAGGATGAGTGCATCGCATAGTTTAACACGCATGTCTACACTGAGATAACTACGAACCTTGTAAATGACTGTTAATCTATAGAAGCAGTTTCTTATGATTTCTAAGATATGATCTTCAAAGTGCAGAAAGCTATCCATAAGCAGGCCTAGGTTGCGAGCTTCTGATACCATTTCAACATGTTTACCTGAAATATACATAAGAGGTATTATAAGGAATTAAGTTAAAAATATAATAAAAATAGCCTTTATTCTCTGGCTTAATTTACATTTGACCTTATGTATAAATATATGTATTTTTGGTTCCTCATATTTATAGTTCCTTTTTATTTATTCATTTATGTTTTTTTTGTCTGGTTGTCATTGAGATACGCCTCCTCCAAGCTGCGCCACCTCTCTTTGTGAATCTTCTCCAGTTCTCAGGCAAATCATCTTCCCATCTTTTATAGGGTTTTTGTTATAGTAGCTTCTTTTCCTTTGGGTACCATTCTGTGACTTCTCTTGTCCATTTATCCTTCTTAGAGCGCATCATATTGTGTCCTGTCTATTTCCATTTCAATGTTTTCAGTTTCCGTGTTACATCCACTATCTTACCTACTACTCTTACTCTTACTCTTATTTAGAGAACCAGCTGGGAAGTCAGACTCAATGCCAATTGGTGCTAAAAGTAAAATATTCAGTTCATGTATACTTCCGGTACTCACATATGGATGCGAAACCTGGAGTTATACCAAAAAATATGAACATGAAATTAAAGTACCTAAGCCAACAAAGCATGAAACGAAGTATGCTGGGTATAAAACTACAAGATCGACGCAGGTTAATAGATATACGAAACATAACCAAGATAGTGGATGGTTCTCTAAATCATCTCCGAAAATTGTTTGTACGAATATTACATCGCAACCAATTTTTCGCATAAAGTCATTTCGCCGAAAGATCATGTTCCAATTGAATCTTATGAAATCGTTTCATTTCCCAACTAAATGGTTGGCAAATCTATCTTTAGGCTTGCTTTTTAATTGGAACTTTTCATAATACATATTTTCATGTGGTTTATGGTTTAGCTGGCATTTAGTTAACTAAATAATTACCAATGTTTTTGGGTATAGTTTGAGGCAAATTTTATATAGGTACGTTTATGTTTTTTTAATAACAGCTTACACGGGGTTTTATATTAATGTTGATAAACAATTAAAAGTAGAGTTCTAAATAGTTATTTAGATGAAACTGATGACGGAGCGCAATGTCGAGGGAATAACAAAAGAGTCGGTTCTGGCACTCGCCGGCCGCTACCGCGGCACGCTCGCTTCGCTCGCTCGGCTCGTGCGCTGTATGGTCGCAGTTTCACCTAACACTCCTCCTCGCTTCGCTCGTCGTCGTACCTAACAGGACTCTGTGAAATGTTCTTTTATCGGTATTTTTTTGTAGTTTCTTAGAGGAGTCAGAAATCTGCATATATTATATTTTTTGACTATGGTTATTTTTAACTAATTAGCTTCATATTTGTCTAAGACAAGTACATGAGCAATCATAATTTTAAAGAACGGTTTAAATATGTATTTTTTACTAAGTTCAAACACTGGTGAAACGTTATTTGTGTAATAGTTGTTAGGCCTAGTGAAAGGTTTGACAAATGATCAGTATGCTAAAAGTATTGTGTCATTACAATAATCCGTTTTATAATAATTCTGCCAAATGAAACGTTGTCACACAAAAATTTGCTAATTGTTGGTTGTCAAAGTGAACCATCGGCGAAATGTTGGTTGGCAAATGAAATTCGGACAAAAAAAGTTCGGAGAAAAGGCAGAACCCCCGCCCAGCTACTTGTGATTCTTTTTTGGATTTCATGGCTTTGTTGTTGTTCTGGGGATATCAGTTATCCTAGGTATTTGTACTCATTTACATATTCCATCTCATGGTTCCTTATTTTTATGGTTATTTTATCTGCAGTACAATAGTATCTGCAGTACAATAGTAGTAGTATTAATGTATCAAAAACAAAGGCAATGACCAATAGGTCATTGCCTTTGTTTTTGATACATTAATGGCTAAGCCAACTTTTTAAACGTTAAAAATATACGTTTTCGTTAACATAATGTCCGCTCAGTAGAAATTATATTAACGAATAATGCATAGTTAGGTATGTATAAAATACTTTACTTATTGTTAGTGGCAAGGCGAGAACCTTGGACATGGAATAATTGCACAACTTTTCTCAATCACCAGCAATTATTTGTATTTAAATCACTTATAAAAACATTGTTTACTCTTGAAGATCTGTCAGAAGAGTGTCTTGAAAGGTTCATCATTCGTAAACAATTTGTATGATGAACATCCAAATTCCAATTGTATTAGTCAAGCATGAGTCGATTGTTGACTAACCTTCTTAATAACACTTACAATAAACGATTGTATCGAGGCGAGGAATAAAATGCAATCTAAAGAAATAACATACCTAATTAAAATTTTAAATAGCCGTCTTTTTTGTAAATTTGTTACGTTCATGACTTTCAGGTTTTATTATTTATTAAGGAAGACGTAAAGCTAGTCTAATTTTAGACGGAGAGCCGCCAGAAAGCTTTGTGGCGGTCAAAGACGTCAAAGACAAGATGTGCGTATGCCGCTGGGTTGGATTTTTTTTTTTTTTATTTATTTATGGCAATCGTCTTTTGACATTTTTGCCAGCTTCGCGTCAATTAGCTAGAATTCAATTTGCCCGAAGAAATATAAATGATTAGTATCACTCAGATGTGACTCAAATCAGGGCTGAAAAAATAAAAATTAGTGTGGATAGTAGGGTTAGTTTTGAGACATACACAACTACTATGGTTAGATTATTAGTTATGGTAGAGTGTTTGGAACCTCCCCTTGATCTCCGCCGTCAGTACCTTTCTGACCGTTATTTGTTTAGGGTTTTCCAATTTACGGCCCACCCTATTTTTCTTAAAATCAAGTTGTTAGATGAATACGTCCGTAGAGAGAGATACTGGAGCAAAAAACGCTGCCCCTGCCTCGTAAATAGCTTCCGAAAATTTAACAATATTAAAGATCCGATGCATCACTCTTTAAGACTTCCATTATTTGAACATCCGTATGAAACCATTACTTTCCCCCCTAGAGTGATCCTAGACTTCAACATCTCAAAGAATGATCCACTAGCAAACGATCGTACCCGTCTCTTGCTGTCTGAGGATTGGGCCGGTTGGCATACTATTTACTCTGATGCTTCAAAACTGTCTCCCCAAGGATGTGTTGGAGTCGGAACCTACCATTCTCAATATGAGATCGTCCAGAAGACCAAGTGTCCCTCAGAATCTTCAGTGTTCACTGGGGAATGCTTGGGAACTCTTAAGTGTCTGGAATATGTTACGTTGGGGAAATTAAAAAGAACTATCGTGCTTTCAGATTCCCGTAGTGCCCTGGAGGCACTGTTATCAAATCCATTCTCTTCTAATCTAAATAGCCCCCTGATATTTCTAATTAAGGAATCAATTCTAATCTGTAACAGGAGAGGACAGGAGGTGGTATTGGCTTGGGTTCCCAGCCATTCAGGCATCGCGGGCAATGAAAAAGTTGATCAAATTGCTAAGGAGGCCGTCGTATGCGGCGATAAGGTCCCTTTCAAAAACTATAGCTACGATCTTATATGTCTCCCTAAAACATTTCTCAATAATTCATGGAACTCGCGTTGGAGGTTGTCCAGTAAAAAAAAGGGAGTCCATTACGCATTGGTGCAATCCGATATCCCTCGCAAGACGTGGTTCTCCAAGTTAAACCTAAACAAAGCAGCGACCTCTTCAATTATCCGTATGAGACTCGGGCATTGCAGTTCTCCCGTTCATTTAACAAAGCTAAGAATACGTGACAACTCGATCTGCGAGTGTGGGTTGGAGGAGGGAACATTAAACCACATCGTTTTAGCATGCTCGCGTCTAAATAGCTCTCAATTATATCAAGGTTTAATAAAACAAAAATTTCCGCTTCCTACTCATATTACCTCTCTTCTCATTTTTAATCCTTTGACGTCTTTGACCGCCACAAAGCTTTCTGGCGGTCAAAGACGTCAAAGACAAGATGTGCGTATGCCGCTGGGTTGGATTTTTTTTTTTTTTTATTTATTTATGTCAATCGTCTTTTGACATTTTTGCCAGCTTCGCGTCAATTAGTTAGAATTCAATTTGCCCGAAGAAATATAAATGATTAGTATCACTCAGATGTGACTCAAATCAGGGCTGAAAAAATAAAAATTAGTGTGGATAGTAGGGTTAGTATTGAGACATACACAACTACTATGGTTAGATTATTAGTTATGGTTAACACAGAGACTGAGGTATATGCAACTACGTTTAGAAAATGATAAAAAACTACAACCTGAGTTTATTAACTTCCAGAAAGCTTGCCAACTATCTGTATACTACTGGATTAAAAATGAGAAGAGAGGTAATATGAGTAGGAAGCGGAAATTTTTGTTTTATTAAACCTTGATATAATTGAGAGCTATTTAGACGCGAGCATGCTAAAACGATGTGGTTTAATGTTCCCTCCTCCAACCCACACTCGCAGATCGAGTTGTCACGTATTCTTAGCTTTGTTAAATGAACGGGAGAACTGCAATGCCCGAGTCTCATACGGATAATTGAAGAGGTCGCTGCTTTGTTTAGGTTTAACTTGGAGAACCACGTCTTGCGAGGGATATCGGATTGCACCAATGCGTAATGGACTCCCTTTTTTTTACTGGACAACCTCCAACGCGAGCTCCATGAATTATTGAGAAATGTTTTAGGGAGACATATAAGATCATAGCTATAGTTTTAAAAGGGACCTTATCGCCGCATACGACGGCCTCCTTAGCAATTTGATCAACTTTTTCATTGCCCGCGATGCCTGAATGGCTGGGAACCCAAGCCAATACCACTTCCTGTCCTCTCCTGTTACAGATTAGAATTGATTCCTTAATTAGAAATATCAGGGGGCTATTTAGATTAGAAGAGAATGGATTTGATAACAGTGCCTCCAGGGCACTACGGGAATCTGAAAGCACGATAGTTATTTTTAATTTCCCCAACGTAACATATTCCAGACACTTAAGAATTCCCAAGCATTCCCCAGTGAACACTGAAGATTCTGAGGGACACTTGGTCTTCTGGACGATCTCATATTGAGAATGGTAGGTTCCGACTCCAACACATCCTTGGGGAGACAGTTTTGAAGCATCAGAGTAAATAGTATGCCATCCGGTCCAATCCTCAGACAGCAAGAGACGGGTACGATCGTTTGCTAGTGGATCATTCGTTGAGATGTTGAAGTCTAGGATCACTCTAGGGGGGAAAGTAATGGTTTCATACGGATGTTCAAATAATGGAAGTCTTAAAGAGTGATGCATCGGATCTTTAATATTGTAAAATTTTCGGAAGCTATTTACGAGGCAGGGGCAGCGTTTTTTGCTCCAGTATCTCTCTCTACAGACGTATTCATCTAACAACTTGATTTTAAGAAAAATAGGGTGGGCCGTAAATTGGAAAACCCTAAACAAATAACGGTCAGAAAGGTACTGACGGCGGAGATCAAGGGGAGGTTCCAAACACTCTACCTGAAGGGCGTTAATGGGGCTCGACCTCATTGCTCCCAAAACTACACGAAGGGCCTTAGCCTGGACCAGATTCAGCTTACGCATGCCCAAACAACTACCCGGAATCAGAAAGTATGTTCCATAGTCCAAAACACTTCTTATTATTGCGTTGTATAACAATTTCATAGAAAACGGATGTGCTCCCCACCACACTCCCGATAGGCACCTAAGTATATTTATATTTCGTTCGCATTTAGAAGCTACATAATCGCAATGTGATAGTCCCGTGAGTTTGCTATCCAATACCAGCCCCAAAAACTTGATTTGAGGTTCTATTGGGATATGGTTACCATTTACTGTTACAGCCACATTAGGAATATTCACTTTTCTAGTAAAGATAACAATTTTACTTTTCCCCGGTGATAGATCTAATCCATGTTCTTCCAACCAAATATTAAGAGCATCCAATGAGTTTGAAACCGTGCCGGCTGCGCTGTCAATTTTTGAATTGTTGGAGTAAAGAAGAATATCGTCTGCATACTGTAAAATGCTTGATTCTCCAATATTACGTTCCAAGTCATAGGTATAAACATTGAAGAGTAAGGGACTAAGAACTGAACCTTGTGGTAGGCCCTTCCAGACGCGCCTAGACGGTGAGACATTTTTGCAACTACCGCGGAACGCAATATTGCGCTCAGACAGCATTAGCATTATGATACTGCTCAACCTCGCCGGAACTCTCAGATCCTGAAGCTTCTTCCTGAGAGAGGGGAGCTGAACATTATCATATGCTGCTGTTATGTCAATAAATGCAGCAACCACCGATTCATTACGGGTAAAGGCGAGACGAACATCTGTCGTAAATATTGCGAGATTATCGGAGGTACTTTTGCCTTTCCTAAAACCGAATTGTGATCGAGCTAGCAATTCCTTACTCTCTAGGAACCATTCCAACCTATTCTTAATAAGATGTTCCATGATCTTCACTAAGACCGAGGAAAGAGCTATTGGCCGATACGATCGTGGGTCAACCGGGTCTTTGTTAGTTTTGTGAATAGGCATGACGAGCTGTGACTTCCAGACTTGGGGTAAAATTCCAGTAACAAAGATCGTATTTATAAGCTCCAAGTAATAATGTTGGAATTGTTCGTTGGAGTTACAGATGAAAGAATAGGGGATACCGTCTATCCCTGGAGCAGAATCCCTCACAGAGCTCAAAACATTATTTAACTCCAAGATAGAAAACGGACAGTCCAGTGGATCCAGGGAGTTCAGACAATACTCGAACTTGGTTTCTAGGTCACAGGGAACATAGGGAGGTGCAAGAGTATCCATGAAGTCTTCTGCCCATTCTTGTGAAGGAGGATGTGTACGGGTGGAGGGTTTTTTTGAACCTCTGAATTTTCTAATATTTTTCCATAGAAAAGTTGCTGGAGTAGTTGGGGAAATCGAAGAGCAAAAGGATTTCCAGCCTTCTTGTTTTTTAGAGTGAAGAAATAACTTAGTTTCCGCCATAGTCTTCTTGAGAAGGATATAATTAGCCTGAGTCAAGTTGTTTTGATACTCCTTTTCAACTTTTTTCCGCTCTTTGACCCTATTAGTACATTGATAATCCCACCATGGTGGGGATTGAATTTTACCAGATACTGAGTTTTTAAGAGGGAATACTGACTCAGCACATTTACAAAGTGCCTCTGTAAAGGCCAGAGCGCAGTCTTCAATATTTTCCGCTATAATAGGTGTCAAAAGTGAACCAGAATCACATTGTTTGTCCTTAAACAGTTTCCAATCCGCATTAAGAATGTTAAATTTAAGTAATGGTAAATTAGGGGTTTCCTTTTTACATGCCAGTGACGGACAATCAATGACAATAGGGAAATGGTCACTTCCAAATGATGAACCTAGGACTTCCCACGTCAATTGGGAGGCCAGATCCGGGGAGCACAATGAAAGATCTATTGCACTACTGACTTCGTTAGGGCGAGTCCGCCTGGTAGCTGTCCCAGAATTAAGGATGCACAGGTTACATTTGTCCACTATATCCAGTAATTGTCCGCCGAAGGCATCTCTCTTACCACTGCCCCAAACCTCGTGGTGACAATTGAAATCCCCTAGAATTAACAGGGGGGAAGATAAAGACTGTATAATCAGCAATAAATCATCTAGGATACTCCGCGAAGGTTTAGGAATATAGAGAGATACAAAAGTAAAATGTTTTATTTTAATAGCGACAATATGCAATCCATTTATCGGAGGAGTTGGAATAAAATCAAAGGGAATATTATGTTTAATAAGAATTGCACTTCCAGCATAGCCATCCTGTCTATCGTCGCGTACTGTGACGAATCCAGGCATATGAAATTTGGTTTAGGTTTAAGCCAAATTTCTGCCAGAGCAAATAATTTCGGTTTATACTTATTTATTAAATAAATTAAATCGTGTTTTTTGCTAAGAATGCTACGAATGTTCCATTGGATTATTGACTGATCCATTATTAAAAGAAGAGAGGAAGGTTGAGAGAAGAGGGAGGAGAGGGGCAACGTAGGACATCAGATTATTTGTAGAGGACCATTTCAATTTCGAGATAGCCGATGCTAATTGTGTGAGCAGAGCTATAACCGTTTCCATGGGGGAAGAAGCGTATGGATTATGCAAGGCCGTTCCATTCTGTGAAGGTCCCACTTCTTCGTTAATTAGGGACGTATGGGCGGCTTTGTCATACCCTTTGCGAGGGGGAGGGGATGCACGAGGTTTTAAGAACACAGTTTTTTTATATGACGTGCTATTTACAGTCGCAGCTGTGACCGCGTTGGCATATGATTTGCCTAATATCGGATGACTTTTATCTGCCTCTGCATAAGAAACATTGGTTTCCGCCATCGTTTTTTTAATGCTACATTGACGAGTATACTCCGGGCAAGACTTGCTAGTAGCGAAGTGTCCCGTTTCCCCCTTACAGTTTACGCACCTGGGAATCTCGCTATCGTCGTCACACCTCTCGCCCAAATGCATGCCGCCACATAGATAACATCTGGGGGTAGAACGACAAGTATTTTTCGTATGCCCGTACCTACATTGGTGGCATTGTGTTGTTGGGAAAGTGTATCGATCTACCTGGAAAGAGTTTAAGCAAGCAAATACTCTTGAGGGTAACACTTGTCCGTCAAAAGTGAGAAGTACTGTTTCTGACGGAACCCATTTGAACGTACCATCTTGATAATTTGTTTTCTTAAAATTAAGGCGTCTAGATTTGATTACTGGTCCACACCCCGTTGGGACCTTAACAAAATTAATAATATCATCTGGAGACCATTCTGTTGGGATTCCCTTAACTATACCAACTCTTGTAACATTAAATGATGGTATGAACGCTTTGTATTTCTTGTTCTTGATAGTGGGCGAGATCAGGAAATTATTGGCATCTTGGGCAGAGTGGAAATTAAGAGTAACTCTGTTTCGTCCTACGCTTTTCACCGAACCGTCGACTACATTTGGAAATTCTCTGTGGTGGCTATGAATGAACTGTCCGAAAGTCACTGGGTGCAGTGTGGCCCCCGGAGATTCATTATCATAGGAGACAACTGTAAATGGGCCGGGGTCGTTCAGTCGGTATTGTAACCTATTCGTAGCGGCCAGTGATGGAGTAGTTGGCACATTTTGGGACAATGATGCCGGAGGGGACCCCTGTAAAGGAGTGGAGGGAGTGACTTGCTGTGAGGAATTATCTACTAATTGTTGTGAAATAGTTAGTTGTTGCTGTGAAGTTATTTTTTGACCTAGAGGGAGATCCGTATCGTGTATTTCCTGAGAATCGGACATTGGTAATCCCGAAAATAAGTTATTTACGGCATTTTACTAACTTCCATTTCCTCTCCGGTATCACTTCCTAGCGTAACATAAGCCGCAGGCGACGTGGGCGTTGACAGAAAACTTTCTCTCAACCCTCCCGGATCACCGGGTCCGGGAGTGTTATCTCCCATGGCGGGTCCTACCCGCACTCGTGAGAAAATAAAAAACTACTTTGTTTATAAGTTCTACACACAGGACAAACACAAAACACCACTTACCATCGAAACCCGACACCACAAAATACAAAAACCCTGATCTGAACAGGTAATTCACTGAGAAATACAAAAATTACAAATTAACCGCTCTCGAGACGTCTACCCGCGATTGACGCTCCGCCGGAGGGGTTGGAAATTGTTTCCTCTATTCTACTGACATTGCTCGACGAAATACTTTGGATCCTGCAGTGTTTAGTTGCGCATTGGTGGCTTGTAGTCTATAAAGTCTATTCCAATTCTTTTCTCTATGGCATGGCATGGCAATAATGGCAATTGGCATATTCATTCAATTCATTGTTATTGTTACGTTACAAGCTTACGTTACGTTTAATGAAAAAACACTACTAAGACTCGTGTATTTCTGGGATTTGTTTCTGTTACTCCAACGAAACGAAGGCGTCATTAAGTGACAGAGAAAAATCCCCGAAATTGCGGATTTCGAAGTTCACGACGGTCGCCGAATCAAAGTCAAAACTAAAGTACCTACTCGAGTCCGAGTACCGAGAAGCTTCAAATGAAAGTGTTGTAGAATCGTGCCTTGTAGAATGTAGGAGTTATCAAATTGTCTCACTGTAGTGATTTAAATTGAACGTGCATTATACAGTTTGATATGGGATTGTGTTGTTGTTATTTCTCTAGTTGGTATTTTGTTGTTAGGTTAGGTGACAAAATCGAACAAAATGTGTATTATTACTTCTCAATCTTCTTTCCAATATCCAACAAGTGTTAATAGAGATACGAGTATTATAACTTGTTGATAAACTGTAACTCGTTTAACTTAATGTGGGTTATATAAACCATGTTGGTATTGTCTGTACTTTGTTGGTTCTCAACTTTTTAGTAAGTATATTCGAGTTAGTCATTAACATATGTTGGTACATTCTTACTTTTTTTGGCAAGTTAAATACTAGAACTTATATAATATTGGCATATCTTCAGAAGTCCCTGCTTGAGTTTGGCACTACCATGTTTCTAGATTTGTTGATAAATGATTGATGAAATTGATAGGAAAGAGTTATAAAGATGCTATTACACTTCCCTGAATCAGGTTGAATCAGTGAGGTGTAATACACTACTAAAATGTGAATTGAGCAGTAAAGTGATATATGTATAAAGTGATTCTCTGATTGTTTGCCTGCAGTGTTATTGCCGTGCCCCATACAAAATGTATGGAAAAGGTTGTGGCATTTAAAGCCAACCGCAGGCAAACTTTCAGAGAATGACCCATACTTGAATGGATCACATCACAGGTCATACTTCACATAACTATAAAATTAAGAAACTTGCTTACAGTGGCCTTTACTCTCCATAATTACAATTCAATTTGCTAGTAGCTTGTTTATTGTTATTGTTGGTTAAAAGATTGCATAATATGGTCCCCATCTTGGGTATAGGCCTCCTTCAAATTCTGCGCCTGGTGATATAATCTGCTGATGTGGTCTCCGGATTTTTCTTTTCCCTGATAGACCTTTCCATTTGGTGGTCTCATTTGTGTGTAGAGCTATATGGCCAGCCCATATCCACTTTGAGTGCTTGTTTTAGTGTGTCAGTGATCTTTTTTATTTGTCCTATCACTTGACTTATTCTTTATGAAATTTTCTGATCCGTAATATAAGTACTTCTTTCTATTGGTTTTTGTATGGTCCCGACCTTTTGTTTGATATTTTTCATAATACCCGTGTTTGACAGCCATATAAGAGGCATGGTGTAATAAATAAATAAAATAAATATCTTGGGACATCTTAAACAAACACCTTTAACAATACAGGTGTCCATTACAGTTTTTTAGTATGTTTTACATTTAGGTTGACATGATTAAATAAATATTTTTTTTAATAAATTTTATTTAGATAATTTTAACATCATATCATCATTCATAAAATAAATTTATTTATAGCTTGCAGGCTAGTTTATTTATTATGCTAAGGTGTGATATTGACGCCACACTCTAATAAATACTTACATGGATATTTTGCGGTCTTTAAGATCCACGCCTCCCATATATTGATTGTACTTTTGTACAACAAGAGGTTTGTCGTATTCGACGTTTGCTCTGAGGCCTGGTGTGACAACCCTGACTATGGGTGAAATTAAACAAATGTTCTTTTATGAAATATTTATTAACAAAGAAGAACTTGCCACATAAATTTATATCCGTCGGTACTTTCCACATTGCCCGTCTGGTTCTCAAGCAACGTCGTTCTTGTGAAAAGTTATATCATGGAAACCAACTTAACATCTTTCCAGGCCCAAACTGGAACATCCCCACAGTGTGCAGCAGTAATTGCTCTTCGTTGTATACGACGGTCGTCTAATTTGTTTATTTGACGGTTAAGAGTACCTACGACATCTGTGCGTTTTTGTTTTAGCCTCCGTACCTAGCCTAGTTGGAGTAGTTTTGTTCCACATTAGGATTTACTTGTTTTTTAAAATGCTCAAGGAAAAGTAAAAACTCTGCTTCCTGCATCCAGCCACTGTCATTTCCAGCACCAGCAGAACCCATAGGACCTTCACGAATAATGTGGTGTGCATAGTCTAATTAATTCTTATTTAGATAACAGAAAACAATTAACACAAATAAGTAGATTATGCGTGAAGACGAAAACGGAAGTCACTTATTCTTCAAACATTAGCAAAATTCATTATGGCGTTCCCCAGGGAAGTGTTTTAGGACCCTTATTATTTTTAATATATATTAACGATTTACCTCGGGCCATCGAATATCCAATGATTCTTTTCGCTGATGATAGCACTATAGTTTTCCCTTGCAAGGATCCAGAAACTTATGTACAGGAAATATCTCACACATTAGAAACCGTAATATATTGGTTAATTAATAATAATTTGAACATTAATCTGGATAAAACGAAATTGATGACATTTAAGCAAAGACGAACTGATGGATTCAATCTAAATATCTCTTATAAGGGTCAAAAAATTGAGGAAACAGATGTGACAAAATTTTTAGGTATAAGTGTAGATCATAAGCTGACATGGAGAAACCAAATTGACATTATATGTAAGAAATTGCATACATTTTCATTTGTTCTTTATAATTTAAGGAAAATTGTAAATGAGTCAGTTGTTTTAACAGCATACCAAGCTTATGTGACATCGACACTAAGGTATGGTATTATATTCTGGGCTAATTCTGTTGACAGAGAAGTTGCATTTAAAGCACAAAAGAGATGTATTCGATCACTATGTGGCATCCAGCAATCTGAATCTTGTAAACCATATTTCAAACATTTAGGGATTTTAACTTTACCTTGTTTATATATTTTTGAAATTGTCGTTTTTGTTAAATGCAATTCACACTTATTTAGTCAGTTTAAAAGTATACGTCACAGAACGAAAATAAATACCTTACCTGCCAAAACTGCATTATTAAGGAAAAGTATTTTTGGAATGGCACCTAAAATTTTTAATAAAATTTCGAATGAACTTAGAAATACAGATGACATTATTCGTTTCAAAAGTAATTTATTTAAATTTTTAGTGGATAAAGCATATTATAGTGTTAGCGAGTTTCTGTTGGATTGATAATAATGGTAACTGTGTACAGCATGCAGGCACAGTCCATAAATAAAATTGTACGCCTTATAGGCACAGCATAGTGGTACAAAAATTTGTGTATATGAGACCTGTACGTATATACGTACATACCTATGTTGTACAAATAAATGATTTTGATTTTGATTTTTGATTTTGAATGTGATCTTGATACCTCTTCAGCGGGAAAACAAAAAAGGGAGGTATGTGTCCTCCTTGAGCATTATTAGCCCTTTCCGGAAATCTTTTACCATTTTTAACCGCCAGTTCCTAAGCCAGCTTCCGCACCTCCGATGGGGTAAGACCAAAATAAGGGCAAATCAACTTCTACGACACTGATTTGGGAGCGATGTTTTTAACAAAAATATGAAATAAAATTTATCGAAATACTTAAAAGGCAATATATAGCCGTGTAGATTATTTATTATTCTTTCATATTTTTGTGGCAGCAGAGAGGTTAGAGTATTTTAAAGTTTTATAGAAAAGTTTTTATTGCGCTACATGAAATGTGTAAAAACAGTTCCTTTTTGCAACAAGGCACAATCGTAATTTACATTTAGAACACTCCATATTAGTGTTGCCTTTTTTGCAGTACCTACATCTTCCGTATGAAGTGTACACTGGCAAGTGTCCTGTATTGTCAAACTGCACTGCCTAGTAGGCCTTGGAAGTGACACTGCCTTTCTGACGTTGGATGGACCAGCTGTTTTTTTTAAGAAGCTCCATTGCAACTTGTAGTCTAATTTTTTTTAGTGGCATAGTCTTGGCTGTACTGGCTTGTCGTCGATACAGTAACCAGCCATTGTTCACGCATATGTCTAGCATCTGTGATAATATAGCCATATACCAGCATTTCGTTTTAAAATTTGACCGGTTGCAACGCAACCAACATATCCGCTAAATCAACGCCTCCCATATGTGCGTTGTACTTTGTACTGCTTGACAATCTGAGGGCAGTCTAGTCTACGTCAACTCAGGCTTTCACAACTTTTGAGTATCGTCTTAAGGACTCCATCGGGTTTGAATCTACGAATGAACTCGCTAATGTTACCACCTTATTATCCACCCACTTCACAACGACTAATTTGTTTTTGTTGCATACTAAGTGCTTGCTCGTGCCTCTTATCTTTTTTCAACAGCTGTTAGTCAGTAGGATTTTTTTCTTGGCATCCTCTAAGCCGGTTATTTCTTATGGTGTCTAAGCTAAATGTTCGTAACGCAAATGACAAATTAGCTCCATTGACGTGAAAAAGTTGTTGAAATATACGACGGATGGTTTAGCCTTAATAGTTTGGCAGAGCGCGATGACAACTTTTGCCCCGAGACCCAAAATTTCCTCGTGATCTGTGAAGTTGTGAAGGCGAAAAGTGTCATCGCCGCCGTATGGCAAAAAGTCGTAGACACGTCCAGAAACCCCAGCACGTACAAATAATTCTAACTCCCATTTCTTGGGTTTTTTTGGAAGGTATTGGCGTCGACTACCTGCTCTGGTTCCCTTGTAGGGCACCATCATTTCATCAACACTATATCTCTTTTCTTCTGCGAGTTTGAGACAGTTTTGCCTTATAGCTTCTAAAAGTGGCCGTATTTTGAAATATCGGTCGTTATTGATTAAGCTATTATCAACAAAATGCAGATACTTTCTTAAGCTCTCATATTTTTTTAGTGACATGACATCGGCGATAGGTGCGAATCTCAATTATTTGGACCAGTAGTCTCTATAAGAAGGCATGGGAACTACACCCATTATAAGTGTTATACCTAGGAAATCGCGAATGTCATCGGCAGTTGCGTTGATACATTTTGATGTTTCGTTAGACTGTACCGAGAAAAGATTTGTTTGGTCTGTTATCATCCGCAATATATCTTCGGAAATAGTATCAAAGTACTCGCTCGGTGGTTTTATATCAGATTGATGCGGCAGCACAAATTCAGTTTCTTCTATGATAGCTCGGATGATTAAATGTTGTTGCTTTCCAGGTGCATGATAGTGGTTTTCGAACAAATTTCGTTTTCTTAACAGGGCGCGGCAGTTGTTGGGTAGCTTTTCGCTTAGATCTTGTTTGTGCTGCTGGAGAAAGTGTACACGGCGATAGAATAGAAGATAGATTAAGCGTTTGCAGTGGGACTTGTGGGGATGTTGGGAACATTTCTCGAATTACAGGGTTAAAGTAACCGTTTCTGTATCTAAACAATTCACGCTCAGTAGCATAATCTGCGGGGACTGGAAAATGCTCAGTTTCGTCATCTGAATTGAGTATATCCAGTCTTTCAAGCGAGGAAGGTAAAGACTGTGCACGATGAAATCTGGCCGCATTCAATTAGGTTTCCAATGGAGATCTGCTGAATCCTCGGACTTTTTGTTTCACACTCATCATCAAGTTTTGCACAGTGGTACAGGATACAGATTTGGCTGCCCAACGCCAGTTTTGTAGTCGTCATTCTATCTTAAAAACGTTTCAGTACATCTGATACAGTGGACATACCGATATTTAATTTTTTTGCGAGCTGTCTATGCGATAAAGAAAGTGCTCGGAAAACATTTTTTACGCAATATTTCTTCTTTTGAAGACATGTTTTAAATTATTGCTTGTAATCCTTAACGGTCGTCGTCAATGTTTGCTTTGGTTTACATGGCAACAGAAAACAAAAGCTAGTATTATATATGACAGAAATAAAAAAATTTGACACGAAACAAAACGGCCGGATTTCATCGTGCACAGTCTTTATGGATCTGGGTTCTGAACTCGCATCGGAAAGGTTACCAGGGTCGACATTGTTCTCAGGAAAAGTGGGAATGGACATATCTTCTTCGTCACTACTGCTATCGGAGGAAAGAGCGTATTCAGGAGGAACCAGTGCCATGATTTTGTTGATTCGACCCCATTTTATTCTGCCCTGAAGCCAAAGAAAAAAAACCCATGCAGCAAACCAAACAACACCAAAGCATGTTAGTTAAAAATCAAACAAAATTCAAAATAATTATATGCAAATATGGAATTAAAACTTCAAACACGAAAATAGTTATGTGTTTGCATTTAAGCCTTATCTTCGCAATGTTAAAATTACTTAACACTTCAAAAATAAAGTAGTTTGTTCATAGCGGCGCAATGCTAAGAATGCTTAACATGAGCTGCGCTAGGTACATTTCTAAGAGTCTCGCCTTTTCTCTACATACTTTAGCTCTATCTCTCCTAATTTTTTTCCGTCCTCGTTGTTTTGCCGATTCAGTGATTTTTTTTATCTCCGCCTGTTCAATGCTTCGTGATATGGGCCTAGATGGCTTCACACCCGGTTTTCTATACGCTGCAGATTTAGTTTGTTGGGGAAATATAGTCACGGGCGAGGACGTTGCTGGCGAGCGTGTTGCATGTGAAAGAATTGCTGAAAAAAGGGTCCCTGGTGGAGGTGTTAACGGTGGAAGCATCAGTGGTGAAATTGTTGTTGTTGCTGATCGAGGGCTCCCAGGTGTAGGTGTTGCTACGGGAGGTGTAGTTGAGATAGGCGTCGCTGATGAAAGACTATTTAGAGGAAGTATTCCTGGTGCAGTTGTAGCTGGCGGTATGAGCAGATCCGGCACTGGCGGCGGCGTCGCAGGCGAAGGAGTTGGAGATGAAGGCTCATTTTGTATATTTAACGGCTCAAATCCATATTCTGATTGAGGTGAGCTTGGTGGTGTATTTTCTAGTAATCTTTCTACATTTCTTTTTTTCCGAGTTTGTTATCTTTTCCGTAAACGCCAAATTAAGCTGGCGTTGTACTTTTCTTTTGCCGTTAAATCTTTTACTAGTCTTTTACTTTTGTGATACCGTTCTCTCTGTTTCCTTTTAGTTTCTTCGTAACATTCTTGTTTGCTTTTTAGACGTTCCCGATACCGTTTTTGTTTTTCTGCTACACTTAAAGGCATTTTTTGGTTACGCTCTGCGCCATTCAATCTAAAATACATTATAGGCTATAATAGCATACTGATGTTAAAATTAAATGGGAAAAGCCGTACATTCTCTCGTATTACCGGTAACGCAGGGGAAAAGTAGCAATAATTTTAGATTATTACATTATTTATTAATAAAATTATACATGCATGCATATATATCACGTTAATACTAGACACCACGTACACTATATTTTATTAGTTTTTATGAAATTAATTGAATACTTACCGAAATAGGTGTCGTAACTCAGCGGAGCAACAATTAAGTCACGCACACTCGTCGGCTGCTTGTCACTGACTGACGTCCCCCCGCCAGGGATTTCTCCTTGACGAGGCCCCTTCTCGGAAACGTAGGTATTTCGCCCGCTCATGAGCCACGACTAACGCCATCTCTCCAAAATTTCGAGCGACTTTGTATAGTAACGCGGTAGAATTCAAATTTAACGCAAACTTAGGGACAAAAACTTTAAAAAATGTAGGTAAATTTTCGTAGCAGATATAATTTTAGCATGGGACATATTAAATGTGTAATTTAATGCTTGTTACAATAAGTACGTAAATTCTATTTCTATATTTTTGCATGGGAGAGTATTTTTCTCTGCTGCGTTACTGCAAAAATGTGAGAAATATCTAATCAAATCGCTGATTTGAGTAATTTTCTTAGATACTTATGGATCTAATATTGACAGTGCATTGAAAGCAGTTATTAATTTTACGTCGTTTTTGAAAAATCGATTTTTCTATACTAGGGACACGAAATCAGTGTTCTAAAACACTCAATTTCTTAATATATACATATATTTAATTTCTTAATATATCTATACAACGTCATATGGCAAACATTGTAGGTTTTTGCCAGGGTTCTTATCTTAATACCATCTTTTAAATGGTTGTCTGCTAAAGCTGCTTTTCTGTACTCCTCCACGTCCTCGCGTGGTCTTCCTTCTCCATTCCATCGGCACCGCGATGCATTCTGTTAAGAAAGAGGAAAGCACTCGATAAATTAATCTTAACGGCGTCGGAAGTAACTGTTCGGGGACAAAAGTAACATGTTGTTTAGTAACAAGTGGTTTGTTACTTTTGTACCCGACCATGTTTTTGATAATTAACCGACGCTAACCTAAAAATGAAATATGCCATACGAAAACGAATCACACCACAAAACCAATGAAATCATAAACCACTATGCACACAACCACGATAATATTACTTTACTAATTCCACTTAAACTATAAAAAAAACTTACTTTTAGTTTATCAAACCACGTTGCGTCCTGTCCTGTCATGTAGCACAACCATATAGCACGGTGCGCACGCGGCGACTAAATGCATGCGGGGCCAGTTATCCTTCGGCGGCAGCGGCGCCATTTTATGCCTAAAGGGTTGACCACATTGTGAAAGAAAGATGTCCCGGGCACTTTCGAGGTTACTTTCGACGCCTAGAGCTTGTAGCGAAAATAACATTTGCTCTGTATACACTTTCAAGCACTTCAGCGAGCAATTCAGGCAATTCCAAATAATCGTCTCCGTTGAGATTATCGGGCATAAAATGCTGTCAGATTAACCTGTTTCCAATAACGCCTACCCAAACGTTGGCACTGAATCGGCGCTGAAAAGCTCGTGGTCTTTTTTGGTGTGTGTTTTGCTGTTTCGGAGCCCAGTGGTGTGCGTTGTGATAGTTCACGATCCCCTCTATTTTTTGAAGCTTTTTTTGTGAAAAGCACAAATCAAGAAGTGTGAAGAGGAATCCCCATTCTGCGCTTTTTATGGCTGATTCTAATATTCTAATCTCTTCATTTTTGGAAAAAATTGGTTGAGCTCCAGGTTTTTTCCATATCTTACATGACTGATATACTATATGGCACACCATAACATTCTGATGTTTGGCGAATATATAAAAAATTGCCACGTAAAAGGTCTACGTAACTTTAAATTTAATGTTCAATCAAATTTTAAACGACATAAGTTTTAATCTGAGGCGGCGAACGGTTTAAAATCAAACCGCCCATACGTACTTAGTTTGTTCGTGACCGGAAGTAGCGAAATATCTGCATGCCTAAGGGAAACTAACAATAAAGAAATGAACATAATATATTTTTAATCGAAACTTAATGACAACCCTTTGGTTACATTTTGAATTAACATTTGGCATCGAATTTAGCTAAGTAACAAAACAAATAATATTTTTAATTTTAGAAAATTTTCACGAAAACTCCATTGTGCCTCGGGGTAGGGGTAGTATGGGGTACATTCGTTTATTTGTCACAGAATAAACAAAATGTGAATTTCGTCTATTGCTGCGTCATTAACGCCTGCGCAGGCTGTATGGGCCCACTCTCCACAAAGCTGGCAGGCCACCCAACGCTCCGAAGACTTCAAAAAAGTGTGGTTCGAATCAACACATTATATGCATAAGGCATCTTCCTTATCTTTGTCCTCATCAGATCGAGCTTTTTGATACTACTTCTGTTTTTTTATGAGTTTTTTTTTCAACCGAGGATCATTTGGGTTGGAACACTTCTTCGTCTGTGTGACAACCCCGACTATGGGTGAAATTAAACAAATGTTCTTTTACGAAATATTTAAATATTTATTAACAAAGAAGAATTTGCCACATAAATTTATATCCGTGGGTACTTTCTACATTGCCCGCCTGGTTCTCAAACTAAATTTGGTTAATGACCGTTATTACGAAGTTAATTTAAAATTGCTGGTCCGCGAACAGCGAAGTCCCCTGTCGCATCGATGGTGGCGCGCAGCAGGTGGTCACGGGCATAAGGTACTGGGACGCTCAGGAAGGCAGGGGACGAAAAGAGTCGACCAGCCGCAACCAGCGGCGGTGGGGAACCTTCGGCGCACTCCAGCAGCCGTAACCTTGCACCCTGGAATATTCCTTTCACTGACCATGCCGTCTCAAGCAAAAGCGAAAGAGAGAGTGCTGTAAGAGTGAAAGTGAGATGATGTGCTGAGTCATGGTCGGATGGAGGTACACAAAAGCGGGCACTATAGATTCCGCTATTGGATAATTATAATTGACTTTTATAAAATGCAATACTTATCAAATGTTAAGCATTCAATAAGCGGTGAATTTTGTGCTTCTTCAGAATCTTGCTTCATTTGATTTGTTAAATGCTGCCTATTATCTTCTTCAACTTTATCTTTTTCTTCACAATGTTTGGCATCACGAAGTAACTGGAATTTGTCACATTTGTTGCGTATTTTTTTTATAGCTTTGCATCTTAGATTGAATTTCGTATCTTTCTTCAAATAATCCATTGAGCCACATTTTTGTTCGTCGTTATACTTTAGTTTAAACTCTCTCTTTATATATTTCAGACAATGTCATTCCTGGTTGTAAATACAAAACCTATAATATATGTGAGTGCGTATGTCCTGTATCACGTCGTTCCATATCTGCAGGCGCGAAACTCATATTTGCTATAAATGACTGACTGCGTCAATAAAGACCACGTAACGTACATGATTTTGGGTATTCATGATTAATCCTTTATTTCTTTTTGCTGCATAAATTCCGATTTTTTATGGATCATCAAATGTTAGTTATACCCAGGGTATTCGTGCGGCCTTCTTGTTTGCCCTAGCGTAGCACCTCAGCAGACCATAGGTGGGGAGGCTTCACATGGTCCATTATGTCTTGTGCCATATCTTTTTTGTATGTAGTATCACATGAAGCACGTATTTTATTGGCCACAATTTCCCTTTGCGGACCAAGAAGTTACGTGACTTCGAACGAGGGATTGACCGGGTATCAAATGCTCGCCACAGAAGTCATACGGCCTCGCTTTCTATAGGCCTGTTGAGGATTGCCACTCCACTCCTGTGGCGGTGGTTCCGCATTCCTTACAATCAGTTATAATTTTGACATAGTCGGTGCCCTCACCCGAAGACTCCTGCGCTCGGGTCATCGTAAATGGCCAGAAGATAAAAAAAAAAGTTTATTTCGAGTAACCAAGGACTCATAGGCTTACACAGTTTTCTACATACACAATACAAAACAAAAAAAAAAAAGAAACGGAAATTACAGGCAAAAGTAGTGTGGTGTCGGGGTGTCTATTGGGGTTGGTTCTCGATGTGCCTCGTAATTAATTAATACGAAAAGCCACTTTACTACTATTTATTTAATTATAATGCATACAGTACATGATATCAGTTGACGTCCATTGCCCAAGAGGCTGGTGGGGTAGAGCGGTTGGCGTTTAGTTACCACACTCTCCCCCAGCACAAATATTTATGACATACATACTAACAACTAACCAAGCTGCTATTCTAGACATTCTACATGCCAGGCAGTAGTCTGTGCACCAATACCTTAAATGTAACCATACTTATTTTAATTATTAATTTTTAACATTTGGTTTACATGACGTTTTATTGTCCTTCCTTCCACATTTACAAAGTACGATATGTAACCCCTGGTGTCAAGCACTCCTTAATCTCTCCCCCTATCCACTTCTTTTTCTTATCTCTGTAATCTCTAACCATAACTTTCATCCCCACATCAAAAGTTACTCTTCGATTACCCCTACTGAATTCTGCCAATTTTTCGTTGTAGCTTTGTAGTCTGGTACATATAGGTTGAGGTCTAAGCAAGGAGAATCTAGTCCTTAACTCCCGCTGATACATTAGCTTGAAGGGGCTGACACCAGTATTTACACTAGTTCGATAATCAAATAGAAATAAGTTTAAAGCATCATCTAATTGCTTTCCACTAACAATAATCGTTTTTACATGACTTTTAAAAGTCTGCACGAAACGTTCATTGCCCAAGAGGCTGGTGGGGTAGAGCGGTTGGCGTTTAGTTACCACAAGTAGTTAATACATTCGTCACAATTTTCTGAATGTGTCCCACTGGGAGCATGAAGGCCACAACAATGGCCAATATATGGGCAAAACCTGTCTGCAATCATGTTCAGGACGCTGTTGGTTGTTGTTGGCTGTTGGATTCTGTGTGCCTCCCGCAATTTAGCCACAAGGCCATGCGCCCACTGATGCTGCGGCATAGCCTCGCGCTCTCGGAAGCCTTGCCTATCCCTCCTTTTATACTATTTTGTTTAGTTTTATGTTCAGCTATTCCACTGCAGACAATATAACTTCGAACGTTTTTTTTTGGTTAACCGGTGCCTCTGCTTTTAATGGCTCTGCTGACAAGTCACAGTCGGAATGTTTTGATCCGCGTGCGCGTCTAATACACAACGCAACCGTGTACATCTCGAGTGATGAATCCATTAATGCAGGTGTTGGCTGTATTTGCAATTCATCTTGGCTTCCGTGGCGATATTGCTTTTAAAATTGATAATGTATCTTGCTGTGGGTTTAAAGATTGTATGTTTAAGATATAAATGCAAAAACAAATTGCTAAATTTTTAGATTTTTTTTATAGTTGGATGGGAGTTGCATCATCAGAACGATATTTCTTCTTTGACCCCCAATTGCGCCATAGGGTTATTGTTGAACCGTGGGTTTCAGCTTTTGCTTTAAATATTTCATGAGGCATGATCCTACATCCAGGTCACCTCTTCCTGCTTCTCCGTCTACCAGAACATAACAATGTCCAGTACCATTAAAAGCACTATGAATTCCGCTGTTGGAGAACCATAATTGCCTTTTATAAAATGCAATATTTGACGGAATGCGGGGTAAAGGCAATGTGTTTTCCAAATTAAATCGTAAGCATTCAATATCCGGTGAATTTCGTGCATCTTCATAATCTTGATTTTGATCTTGATTTCTTAAATTCTCAGCCATTTTTAAATGCTGTTTTTATCTTCTTCAACGTTATCCATTATGACTTGTGACATTTCTTTTTTCTTTTCGCGCAGTTGGAATCGAAGACTATTCTTTCTCTTCAATCCTCTCTATCCAATCCGGTCATGCGACGGATTGGATAGAGAGGTTATCAGGACGGATTGTCACATATTTGATGGTCACATATTTGATGACAAAATTCATCATCTGTAAATATGTCCGCAGTTAAAGGGTAAATAAATACCAGTGACCTCGAAACTTTTATTGTCCGCCCGGGATATGAAACCATGCAATCATCACAGGATGTGTCATGATACGTCTTATAACTCATTATTTGGAGTCTAGTGAAGCGATAGAGTGGCTGCAGCTTTTGCGATGTGTGTGGAGGTATGTTCCGCGTTTTTTTTTTTCTCCTAATTTTTCATAGTAGAGCTTTTTTTACCCAGGGCATTCGTACGACCTTCTTGTTTGTCTTTGCGCAGCCCTTTAGCGGACCACAGGTGGGGAGGCTTCACATCGCCTTGGTCCATTATATCTTGTGCCATTTGTTTTTTGTATGTAGTGCCACATGAAGCACGTACAGTTTTACCAGACGAAATCTGAAAAAAGTAGTAGAAATTAAGATAAAATATTAGTAGATTTTTTAAATATACATAGTTTTTCATTATATAAATAACTATTAAACATAATTATTAAATTCATACAAGACACATACACCAAATTTACCAACCTGTATCGTTGAACCCCTGGCTGTTAAAACCTGTGGCTGTTAAGTCTTGGTTGGTTTCTGGTTATAGTTTTGTTTATGTTAAATTTGTGAAAATATTTTTTCTACTATTGCGCTTGAATGTGGCAGGCACATTAAATCTTTGATAAACCGATTTAATATAGTGTTGATTTAATATAGATCAACAGCATCACTTCGCTAGCTCATTATTGTTCTAACTAGGTACTATAGTGTTGATTTAATATAGATCAACAGCATCACTTCGATAGCTCATTATTGTTCTTACTAGGTACGTTTAACGGCAACGCGTCTACCTACACCGCCGTTGTACTCGCCACGGGAGCTCATACCGACGATGATTATGATAGGATTAACGGATTTGCATAAAATTGCAAGCAATTGATTTGGTCATGTTGAAATTCCTCTAGTTTTTCATTTCTTTTAGAGCTTCCACTGAAGTGAGACGCAATATTTTTAAGCATGTCTTCTACTGATCTCGGTAATTTTAAGCATGTTTTTGAGACCACAAGATCTAATCCAGATTGCAACTGCATTTGACACATGCAATTAATGCAATATCTGGTATTTGCTGTTTTAAATGGCTGAAAACCGAGTTATGTTCCCCCTCTATGCTATTAGTAGTATCAGATGCAAACCCAATGAAATTGGACAAAGGGATAGAATGAAGCTGCATCCAATTTATTACAGCATCACTCAAATATTCACCTCTGCCAGAGGGAACATAGGTTACAATTATCCAAAATTCCTAAGAATTGTTCCCCTAGGTGGTCGTTTTTATCACATCCCCGCTTGACATGATGGACATTAAGATCTCCGAGTATAATAACCGGTTGTGCGAGATAGTGTATTACTTTTTTAAGTTCATTGAGAATTGAAGAGGGGCTAGGAATATAGACAGATAAAAATGTGATGCCTTCCTCACGAGCACAGGTAGCGTGAAAACTTGAGTTATTTTGGAGTAGAGTTACAGGCAAAAAAGATACATGATCAGGCTCATCCGGCATCAGCCGGCTCTACTATCAGCCCGGGATTCCATTAGAGAGGAATAATTAGAATTAGAGTCATGTTTAAGCCAGGTTTCAAATATTGCTAGAATAAATGGGGTGTACCTATTTGTAAGAAAAAGTAAATCATGCTTTTTATTGGTAATACTGCGGCAGTTCCATTGTAGGACTACTTGATCCATTATTAGAGGGCAGTAAAGACGAAATAACAGGCGCAACGTGCGACAACAGAAGAATTCGCCAGGGGCCTAGAATAGTTTGATAGCGGAAGAAAGTAAATTGGCTATGTAAAGTCTTCCGAAGCTATAAATATTATATTTTTCCCTGACAGCCGTGTTAAGGTTCAAGAAAATACGGCTCTTTTATTTTTATTTCCTATATCGTTCGAAATCCGAAATATAGTAATGGTTAGATCTCACGGGGTCTTCAGCGCATCGATAAGGCGCTCTGTGACGTCAGTTGACGCCAGTTTCGGTGCTTCGGAGTTGTCGGCCACACTCGAGGGCAGATGTTCCAGCAGGCACAAACGGGGTCTTTTTTTTAGATACTCTACTTCCAACATTATAGGAGCCTATTTCATCTATTTCTCTTGCATACTGGTTCTCGCTTGTCATGCCTCTCGTACTTTCAACTTCAACATACTATGTCTTTCTAGCATTCATCGTCTTTTATGCTGGATAGGGTGGGATTCCCTTTTGCTATCTTTATATTTAACTATCTCTATATCTATCTTTATTTGTAAATGTTCTTTATTTATATAGCTATATTTATATATTTTCTGGGGATTGAGGATTAGCCAACACAGGTTTCTTTTTATTTATCTTTACATGGGACGTAAGTCCGGTGCCAGTTTTCTTAGTTTATTAAATTTACAGGTTTCTTAACCCTCTAATGCATATGAAGCCAAATATGGTTTCATTGGTTTTGGACTCTATTGACTGCTGTTAGGGTTCAAATTTGAAATGCATTTTTGCCTGTCTTATGCATTAGATTAATTTCCTTACATCTACCTTCTTATCGTAATTACTGCTTTATATATTAACATATAAGAGTAATTGACATTTCTTACACTACTTTATACTATTAACAACTGTGTTATCACTTTCCTGCAATATTTTAACAACATTTTTTGTCTACTGCTAGCGATTATTGCCCAGAGTAACACCTGTGATCTCGTCTCCCAACAATTTTTCAGCATTGGACCTCTCCAGAGCATGGACCGGGCGCTGTTTTGGAGCCTGGCTCGGCTTCTTTAGCCAGCTGGTCAGCCGCTACCTTCTAGCCCCGCGTGTGCCTTATTCCAGACCAAATATACATTTTTGTTCTGGGGGAACAATGGTTTTATATTTTCCCTGGCTTTTGTGGCTAGTGGGTGAAGGCAGCGGTAGTATCACGTGGTGCCCTTAGCAGTACGCCACTGAAGAGCGTGCTATGCTGTCCCACTTTTTCCGGACGGTGCATTCCACGCTAAAGGCGTTGTGGCCTACGTGGTCAAGCTTTACGTTGGAGCAGTTTCTGCACGTGGATTCGGATCGGGCTATCCATTCCAGGCAATCTGAGGAGATGTAGCCCGACACAGTGGCTGCAAAGATCAACAGAATCTTTGCAGAGCCGCTTGCCGTGCCCAACTCCAGGCAGCGCGTGCACTGGATTAGTGGGAATTGATCTTCTACCCTTACCCTCTGAAGATCCACGTTCAGGTATCCAGCCTCAACTGCTTTACGCCAACATAATGGCGGGACGCTTATCACGACGTGGTTTGTATGGGGGATCCGGGTTTTTCTGTTATATTTAATTTCGATGGTTTCTTCCTTGCCCTCGAGACAGCGAAAAACATCCCGGTTCTGATTTACTAATGCCTTGAGGATATCCTGATCCGTATTATAAGACAGGACATCAGTTCAGTTGTGGGTTTTTGTTTTTCACCGTCTCGATGGCGAGGTCCACACCCTTGTTTTCCAGTCTCTCCTTAACCTTGTTCCTTTCTTCTACGGTCCGGAATCCCATAATCACATTCCTGTCCTTAGCTTTCCTTATTTTTTCTACCCTCACCCATCCTTCCTTGGCATCCATTGCCTTCCGAACTCTTTCCATCACTTCCTCTCCTGTCTCCGTCTCATCCTTCGATGTGACCACAACTGAAAGCAGTGTTGGGTGTTGGGCTATCGGCTTTGTTACTGCTCTTGCATAAGTTGTGGTCACTTCGTCGGGGCTCCCTTTTATTTCATCCATCTTCCCCTGCAGCTCTATTAGCTTTTTTGTATTCTCGGTGAGGAGAAGGCTGTGCTCCGCTAGCTGTTTTGCACTTGTCACTAACACAACACCAAACGTCGGCGATGCACAAAGTTGACGCACAAAATAGGATGCACGAAATAAGATGCACAAAACCGATGCGCGAAATTGGTTCACAATATCGGCGCCAGGAATTGAGCGACCTGTTGCCTTGACGACTGTCGGTGGCGCACTGGTTGGCACAAACGGGGTCAACTCGGGGGTAGTCGACTCTGGTGGGGTCTTTTTAGGAGGAGTCAACTTAGGCGGGGTCAATTCTTGCGTAGTTTACTGTGGCGAATTTAGAGTTTGTCTAATGAAAGCTGAACCTGAGAAAAAGCGACAAATTCACAAATATATCCTATGGTAATACCAATTGAAGTAAAAGTATTAATAGACGAATATGGTCCGCTCCGCACATCGAACTTGGTCCGCTCCGTACGTGCGCTCGGCTCGCCACACCATCGCACCGTTCAAAAACGGTCCAGTGCTTTTCGTGTTACTAGACAGTGATCACGTCGATATGCCTCCGATTTATCCGTCATAGCCTATTGAACATTTTCGAATATGTACTATATTTCAATAAAAAGACATTTCAAAATTGTATTTATACATGTATCAAAAGGTACCTAAATAACTGGAGTATCATAAATATTTTATTGTTTGTTTACTTTAATTAATTAATAATTACCTACAAGTGCGGTGCGATGGCGCCGTCCACACGAGGAAACTTGGTGCGGACCGCACCAAATCCTGTGGGAAAACCATCGAACCGACCGCACCGTCAATAATAATAATAATGTCGCCGGACCGTTGAACACACCATCGAATTTGGTACGGAGCGGACCAAGTTCGCGGTGCGGTGCGGACCATGTTCGAACGTCTAATACTTTAAGAATAAACGGTTTTGATACTTGTTTTATTTTATTTGTTTATTTATTGAAAGGCCGGTTGGCGTAGGTGGTGACCCTGCCTACTAAACCAATGGTCCTAGATTTGAATCCCGGTAAGTGAAAAACACATATATTCGTTCCCGAGTCATGAATGCTTTCTATGTATTTAATATATCGTTGTCTGAATACCCGTAAGACAAGCCTTCTTGAGCTTACTGCGGGAGCTTGCTTCAGTCAATTTGTGTAAGGATGCTTTATAATACTTTACTGTGTTACTGAACGGTGAACGGAATGTCAGTACGTAATACTGACATTCCGTTCTGTTGTAAATATAGCTACGTCCCACATAATGGCCCATTCAGTGGAGCAGGCATGGTATAAAAATGGAAGTCATAAAGAAAAATTAAAAAGGTTTTATTTTTTATTCTTCTTCTCCTAGTCGGCCTCCGTACCCTCGCTCTGGTCAACAACTCAGCCTAAGTATTTTTTTTATTAGGAACTAAAATCAAAATCCGATTCTAGGAACTCTGTTTCCATTGATTCTGAACTACTGTCAGAGTTATCGTCATCATACAGATGTATAATAAATGGCTCCAGTTCTGCGGTTATCCCGTCTCTGGTTTTGTATTGAGCTTCAATATTAAGTACATGATCCGTCATTTTTTTCCAATGCTCTGGTGTAATGCTGACAAAAGCCTTACCAATAATTTTTTCAAGCTCAGCTGCTGGCACACCAACATTTTTACTTGCAACTTCTCTCTTCGCTGAGCTCCAGATTAGCTCTATCGGGTTGATGTCACAATGATAGGGCAGAAGTTAAGACTTCATGGCCATGCTCCCTTAGTATTTCATCTGCTTCATATATTGGGTCCAGTTTGTGTATCTGTACAACCTCAAGCAGTTCTGGAATTGTATAATATTCTTCATAGTGAATGTCATTATGACGGAGCCACTGTTGTATTTCAAGTTTGCGGCTGTTTGTATTGTGTAGTTTATTAATCTGAACAGTGTGGTAACTAGCATTGTCCATAACAATGACACTTGGTTTCGTTAGATTGGGAATAAGTTTCTCACGCAACCATTTATTAAAATTTGTAGCATTCATGTGGTGGTAGTCCGCTTTTAATGAATTTGTGCTAAATGTTAGCAATGCATTAGGCACAAAACCGTCTTCTGATCCAGCATGAACGATAATATACCGTTTTCCGGGAGAGTTATGGTCAACTACTCCTTGAGTAGAAGGCCCTTGCTATGATTTTTTTGTTTTATAGTTTTGGTGAAGGTAAGTCTCATAATTTTTTTACCCTCTGCTCGTTTTGATGTGATGGTCTTTAAATAACGGTGTCGCCAAGCTGCTAAGTCAAAAAGCTCAATAAGAATTGATATACTGTTCTAAATAAACGTACATTTTGAAATATTAAGTTTAGACTCTAAATATTGTCGTTTTGATTTGTTTCTTATGGAATGTCCTTCCATTTCCAGGAATGAGCGGGTATGATCAGTTACTTCCTTGACTCTTGCAGCTGATGTTTTGTTACTTGGCTTTCTGTCCTCTTGGATCTATATTATTTAAGTATAGTTCGGCTGAGTTCCTATTCTCGATAGCGTCTTTAATAACTGCAGGTGAAATACTTAAAGTAGCACAGAAGAACGGTTGACAAACTTGTTTCTTATTCGTACTTGAATCAAAGAAACATTTAGTGGCGTAAGGTCTTGAACGTTTTCTCTGAACTACTACTCTATGGGAGAACAAAACTGAGAAAATCTAGGTATAATTCTGTTGTAGGCTCGGTGCATTTATCAAGTATGTGTTGTGCTGCTAGCAATCTATCGGTGAAAACTGCACATTGGAAATAAAGTTTAAGAGCAGGCAATTGCTCTAGGAGTCTTTTTACAACCGGCAATAGAGATAGCCATCTTGTTTGAGCTGGAGGTAACAATTTATGTGGCTCAATATTCAAGAATTCCTGAAATTGTTTATAATCGCCAGTTCGCTTTGGGCTATTCTGAATATAATTGTACACATCTCTGGCAAAATCTTCTACGCCTCTTGGCAGTTTTTTACAGGCGTAAGAACAACAAAGGTGAAAGCTGTGGCATATGCATTTTATTTTGAAGAGATCAGGTTTTAGAATATTATTTTATTATAGACAGGTGGGTACCCTTACAAACATAACAGGTAAAACAACTGAAATTGTTTTCTACTTTGATAAAACTTAAACACTTAAAAAAACGATCTCTGAAAATTACGTAAAATAATTAGCATTAGTCAACGTGTTAACAATCATATACTCTGTGACTTGGCACCTATTTGAGATTCAACATAATTATATTTAAGAAACTATTCGATATTTAATTATTGTTTTGTTATTTGTACCATAACACAAACGCGTACGCCACGTAACGTAACAACCAGTCTACCACTTTCAAATAGTAAAAAATTAGCATTAGTCAACGTATGAACAATCATTTACTCAATGTGACTTTGGCGCCTATTTGAGATCCAACATAATTGTATTTAAGAAACTGTTAGATATTTAATTATTATTTTGTTATTTCGTGTGCAATTAATTAAGCATATTATTATATATTATGTATGTCGAACTTCCAATAGCTGTATAATTTACGGATAGCGAACACCAGATTTTCACAAGTGAGGGCATAATGTCTTAAAATAATCTATAAACAAAAAATATTACTATGGTGCTCCCACACTGGGATGTTATAAATGTTATATAACACGGTGTAACAGGGTCAGCGCACCATGGTGCTATCCATGTCCACCATATTATATAACATTTATAACAGCCAGTGTAGGAGCACCCTGAAGCGTACATACAGTAAGTACCACGGTTTCCGGGTACCCGGGAAATACAGATGTGTATGAAAGTTCCTTAAAATTTTGCGGTATACACGGTGGAAATAAAAAGGACCGTTCAAACTTTGTATAGTGACTTTTGAGTTCATAATGAGCAAGATTTACAATGGGTTCAATGCTGAAATCGCAAAAAAATGGCTGTTTCATACTTTTTGACTGCCCTAACTGGAATGCCACTCATTTCTATGGAACAGACAAAAATTTTCGCGATTTCAGCATTGGTCCCATAATAAAATTTGTTCATTATGGCCTCAAAACTCACTATGAAATTTCACTAGGGATTCAGTTCGCCATTTAGAATATAATCAATCAATACCTATAATCATAAACAAAAACTCAAACTAATGGCACAATGTCCTATAATAAAATAATCACAAAAATCATGAATATGATAATTTAGTAGAACAACCAGTCTACCACTTTCAAGTAGTAAAAATTAATATATTTGCACTAAAATTAATATATTTGCACTAAAATTAATAACGGACCAAACGAAATAACAATTTTAAATTATTTGGACTTCTAAGAGATCGGAAATTATCACAAGTTTAAAATAATTTCAAGAGAGCCCTTCATGATTATTTATATCAACTCTGTCAATAAAGAAATTGTAAGAAGTAAATGTCTCTAAAATCCTTTATACCTATTTTACCATCTCTGTATTTAGTTATTTAGCTTACGCTTGATTTTTTTGGTTATTAATATCAATCAGCCTTTTGAATAAGTATTTTGCCTTAATTTTAAGCCAATCTTTGTTGTCAAAAAGTGTTGGATATTTATTTTTTAATCCGTCACATTCTGCGCGTTTTGGGGGTTTTTTATTTTTAATGTGGTTTTTAAAATATTTGGTTACGACATTTTTCTGTTCAGCTGTCCAAGGAACGAGTGACCGCTTTCGTTAAATCCTTCAAAGGAGACTGTTTTTTCACTTGCAACTAAGCTCCATCCTCGATTTGCGAAATATCGTCTTCTTGTAATTCATAGTCAATAACTTCTTGATTTTCCATTTCAGTACCCTTAATTTCTTCATCCGTGTTCAAGTCTATTTCGTCTAAAGATTTACCCTGATGCATATCCGCTTTTCCATCTTCCATTAACATTAAGAGTTTAGAGATTTTAGCAGTCTGGTAAACGTCATTAGGTAGCCTGTAATTATTTTTATGAACGCTTAACTTGTGACCCATGAACGTAGCTAATTGTTCGAGCTCTGTTTCAGTCATGGTAAATAACTGAGTCATTGTTGCGAGATGTTTCCGGAGTCGCGTAGACATTAAAGCCTGATAATTTTTGGCTCCACACGCTTTTGCGTATTTTTCTAATATTTTGTAGCCTGTAATTTTTATACTGTGGTCCTAGCTCCAATTTCACAACATTGACAAGTGCTACAATTGTAAATTTTCTGTTTCTCCAATCGGGAGCGTCTATAGGCTACAGTTATCGCTTATCAACGGTAACTGTAGCCTATAAGCACATGGACCGTCCGACAGTAAGCGGTAGCCGTAGCCTACGGAGGCCTGTGACGCCAGTAACAGTGATATTTTACAATTGTCACAATTGTAATTATGGTGAAATAGGCCACTGGACTTATTTCGTTTGTTTGTATTGCTGTTTACAGCCCAAACGGGCATATTTTGCCAAAACAGGTCTTGTTCTATACCTTTAGGCTCAATAAGAGAGCTCAACGAGTACATTTTGGATTTTCTTAATGTTTGTCGGTCATTATCCGGAGTGTTTTGAACTCTTCGTCGTAGTTATTTTTATACATTAAATCAAGGATTTCTCGTTGAAACTGAACTTGAACAATATCTCTCAGGTAAACTCTGGGCAAATGTTGAAGCCGTTTTTCGGATACCAAATCTGTACAGGTAAAAAAGTCGTGGTGAGCCATCGTTTTGACTATTGCTCGTGATTTATTGGCAGCAAATACTGCTTCTTCAAAATCTTTGAAGTTGTATAATTTTCCCTTTGCTTTCATTGACTTTTAGACCTGATGGTGGAATTGGTCGCAACTCATAAATGTGTGTCCGGGTTGAAAATACCAAAATGTCCCAGTATATGTTGCAATCAAAGTACTATTCACCATGTGAATCATGAGTGAAAAAAGCAACCAGTTCTTATTTTGAGCGCTGCAGTTATCCATCCATAAGTTTATGTTTTTAACGTCAATGTTCCAGAAGAAAACAGTAGTACACTCATGATATCCTCCCGTTTTCTTCCTGACGTACCATCATGCCTTAATATTGCCAGCGGTTAGTTCTCATGGGTTATTTTGCCCAATGGCACAAATATCTGGTTATAGGTTGATAGGCGGGGGCAAAATAAGATTATCTTAAAACCGTCTACTCTTGGCAACATGATAACTTTTTGAAGATCGGTGCTGTAGTACAAATATTCTACATTTTGTTCGGTTTTATGTCCCTCGTAGAGTTTACGTGATTTAGTGTAGTTGTTGTGATGCTTTATCCATGATACGCAATCTGTACAGCTTGACAGTAGATATTTTTTTGGGTCATGAGAAGTTTTTTTACAATGTTTTGTTCACAACTTTCACATTCTTCTTTGCCAAGTTTAGTGAAAGCTATATTCATTTTATTATCGTGTTTCTGGTAAAACTCATAAGATTTATCGAGAGGATGTTTTTCGCAAAAATCTTTATGCATTAAAGTAATGTTTGATCTGATGACACCTGGGATGTAACGTCGAAGCGGAGCATGTTTACGGCGATGGTGTGATGACAGTGGTTGAAAAGATATTCATTCACTATTCGACAATTAGCGGTCTTTAGCTGGGGTCTTCGTATGTAAACCTCTTTTATCAACTAAGTTCTCGTCAAAAGCGCTATACAATATTTAATCATTAGCTTTCTGATACCCTAACGTTGTCAGGAAGAAATGTTTACCTACATTTATTTGAATATCATCACTCTTTATCCATTCCTCATTAAGTTTGTTTGGTTACTTTGGTTTGCAATTTCTCTCAGATTTGAAATTTATGCTGTTTGTATTTCCAGAAATAAATTTTTCCGTGTTCATAGTATTTGTAGTTAAATCAGTAGCTGTGTTGTGCAGAAGAATATAATAATGTGTGTTGTCTATTGTGTCATTTATAGTTGCATCGCTGATCCTAAAGTAGTTTCCAGGTGTTAGAGGTGCAACGTAAGTGTCCAGGGAAGCTGAGTTTATCATAGAATTGTTTGGTGCGACATAGGAACATAGCTCTCTGGAGAAGCTAAGTTTAGTGAATGATTTATCTCTGAGGACACAGCTTCTTTCAGCGTTAAGGTCGTCTTCAGCTTCCGTCAAAATTTGGGCTATTTTAAATTTGGCTGATACTTGTTTACCTACGTTTTGAAAGCTTATTAAAAGTATCGGAATAACCTGAAAACAACAAATCTGTGCCATCACATTTGACAATTCTTTCATAGTTACTACTATGAAAGAATTTCGTTATTTTTTGGTCTATTTTACAGATAGTCCAAGTTATGCTTATATATCTATTTCTACAAGAGGAGCAGGAGGATTAAGGTCCTCGTTGTGGGTCCTCTCGGTCCACTCGGCAGTCTCGGCCCTCGCCTCATTTGGCGGTGCAATGCATGAAAAAATATGATTCAGGTCTCCATGGTTTCCACAAGTACACAGAGGATCCTGTATTATATTTATCTTATATAAATGTGCCGGAGTACAAACATGACCTAGACGCATTCTACACAGAATGGAAGTAATGGTTTTAGTAAATACTAATTGACTAAACCATGGCTTATTTGGAATTGATGGTTGAATCCGTCTTATAATGTGCACCTTTATTAGAGTCAATATACCAAGCTCTACTCCAATCCCGATGTAAATAGACTTTTGGCAATCTAACAAGGTCATGACAGTAATTCATAAAAGGAACAGTATCACCCACAAATACAGCCTCATTAGCCAGTTGGTCGGTTCTTTCATTGCCATCGATACCGACCCATGCCAATACAACAGAACATTCCCGTTGCGAACACTTATGAAGAAGATTCCTTATATCAAAAATTATAGGAGATTGTTTTTTGGGTTTTAAAAGGAAACCTCATTATTGCACTGCGTGAATCACAAAAAAATAGAATTTTCGGAATCTATTAGCAGAGGGTGCAGCTAGAGATTGTGAAGGCGGAATGCAGGACTGTCAATTAAACGCCAATTGATCAAGACATTATAGTATTATATTTGAATAAAAATAGAATATGGACACGTTCACAGCGGCTATTAAATTAAATAAAGGACGACACAACTTACAGTCTACAATGCAGGCGGATTATAGGTGCATTCGCATTCAGGCAGGCATCAGCCGCTAAAGCTGAGCACGGGGGTTCGATTTCTACCTCGAACGTTGGTGATCTTGGTCGTGTGACTACTGGGGAAAAAATAAAAAACACAAATCAAAATATTTTGTCATAAATAATTGACATTTGAGTTTTCACAGTTACTTCAAAGATAAAAATGTTAACGTAAGTGTAGTAAGTACAAGTACTCACGCTCCCAATTCTGGATTCTTGGGGTCCTACTTCCTCCGAGGTCTCCCTGCCAATGGCGGCTAAGATTAGTTGTTCCTCTTCCTCTACTTCAGGCACCACAATGATGTTGCCAGTGGCAGCTCGAGCTCGGTTTGCAGCCGCATTATGTTTGCGAGCTTTGAGGGTAAGGTCTCGCCAAGTCTAACAATAAAAAATATAGGTAGGTAATTTAATCGAGTACAATGCACTACTTATTTTTATCTTGTAGTATTAAGTAGTGTGACTACTGGGGAAAAAGTAAAAAACATAAATCAAAATATTTAGTCATAAATGATTTGATTTGAGTTTTCACAGTTACTTCAAAGATAAAAATGTTAACGTAAGTGTAGTAAGTACTCACGCTCCCAATTCTGGATTCTTGGGGTCCTACTCCCTCCGAGGTCTCCCTGCCAATGGCGGCTAAGATTAGTTGTTCCTCTTCCTCTACTTCAGGCACCACAATGATGTTGCCAGTGGCAGCTCGAGCCCGGTTTGCAGCCGCATTATGTTTGCGAGCTTTGAGGGTAAGGTCTCGCCAAGTCTAACAATAAAAATTATAGGTAGTTAATTTAATCGAGTACAATGCACTACTTATTTCTATCTTGTAGTATTAAGTAGTGTGACTACTGGGGAAAAAATAAAAACACAAATCAAAATATTTAGTCATAAATGATTTGATTTGAGTTTTCACAGTTACTTCAAAGATAAAAATGTTAACGTAAGTGTAGTAAGTACTCACGCTCCCAATTCTGGATTCTTGGGGTCCTACTCCCTCCGAGGTCTCCCTGCCAATGGCGGCTAAGATTAGTTGTTCCTCTTCCTCTACTTCAGGCACCACAATGATGTTGCCAGTGGCAGCTCGAGCCCGGTTTGCAGCCGCATTATGTTTGCGAGCTTTGAGGGTAAGGTCTCGCCAAGTCTAACAATAAAAATTATAGGTAGGTAATTTAATCGAGTACAATGCACTACTTATTTTTATCTTGTAGTATTAAGTAGTGTGACTACTGGGGAAAAAGGAAAAAACACAAATCAAAATATTTAGTCATAAATAATTTGATTTGAGTTTTCACAGTTACTTCAAACATAAAAATGTTAACGTAAGTGTAGTAAGTACTCACGCTCCCAATTCTGGATTCTTGGGGTCCTACTCCCTCCGAGGTCTCCCTGCCAATGGCGGCTAAGATTAGTTGTTCCTCTTCCTCTACTTCAGGCACCACAATGATGTTGCCAGTGGCAGCTCGAGCCCGGTTTGCAGCCGCATTATGTTTGCGAGCTTTGAGGGTAAGGTCTCGCCAAGTCTAACAATAAAAATTATAGGAAGGTAATTTAATCGAGTACAATGCACTACTTATTTTTATCTTACTTTTGTCTAAGTGTGCCTAAGAAGTTTTATGACTAAGTTGCATTCTGCATAAACAAGCTTTTCAACTATAATCAAGCCACAGCTCAACATATATATGATTGATTATATGTATTTATCAACATAGGTGGACAATATTTCAGACCCACCCAAATAAAATAATAAATGGTTGACTTTCTATAATTTTAATTATGTGTACAGATATATATTCGTAAATTTCGAGGATTTTTCTCTGTCACTCAAACGAAGGCGTCATTAGAGTGAGCGAGACAACTCCACGAAATTTACGAATTTCATTTTTTACGGTAGGGCCGCTGGTCATAGAACCTCTCGATCTCACCGAAAATCTATGCTTTTGTCAACTTTATTGCAACTACCCGTTTCGACTATGTTAGCTAGCTTTGACATAGCGTGTTCGTGGGTTTACAAATAATGCAGGTCTATTTTAAAACCTTTTAGTAATATTGTTGGTACAAACAGTTTCCGATGCATTTTGAAGTGATTCTGGGAGTATTAAAAGAAAGTACGCGGTCAAATTGTAAAGCTTTTCTTTTACTGTGGATTTATTATTAGAATTAAAAACGAATCAAAATTTTTGATACGCCGATTTCACGCCGGTCAAATTCATCGGCGGCGGCGGCGTGGAATAATCATCCGCCTTATGTAATCAGACTGATCTAATACAATAATATTATCTGTTGTAATTACTTTCATACAAAGACAGTTTTGCAATTCACCTAAATGTCTTATTGCAAAATTATGTTTTAAAAGTGAAATCAACTTATCAACTCGGCCATTATGAAATACATAAAAATCGAATGCTAAAATCTAATTAAATATAACGCTAAAATAATGTATTCATCTTCGGTTTTCTTTACATAAACACAACAACAAACAAGGCTCACATTTACTTTGTTTATAGCCATTTTCAGTTAAAAGTTTGTGAATTTTTACATTCCACACTCACATTTATTCATTCATTTTTCACATTCGGCTTGCTTGCTTCAAGCCATATATGCTTTTTTTAACAAACATACTTTATTATTATTAGTATCAGTTACAAAAGCCGGTTGCTCCATATAGATTGTTTCATTTAGATTACCATTCAAAAACGCGGTGGTAATATCTATGTGATCCATACGTAGAGCCAGCTGATTTGATAAACTAAAGTCTGAGGGTCTGATGTCTTACAACAGGTGCATACCCACTGAGCAAGCGAAAGTTTCTGTAACAATAATAACAATTTTTTTTTAATATATAAACGCCATTCTTCATTAATTTAAACTCGAGGAAGGTCTCCTAAGACCATTTTCGCGTAGCAACATGGGATCTGGTAGCTGCCCTCACCAAAATCTTTCTACCCTGTATATCTGTAGACATTTGGTTGAAATCTCTTGAGGCCCACTCACCAAGTCCCTTAATAAAATATAAAAATAACAAAAAATATAAAGTCTTACCATAATATCCCACTACTTTTACAAGTATGTATTTTTTCCAGTAATTTTCTGGCTTCATTCGTAAATTTATGGCTTTTCGTTCGACTGCTTTGCTTTTTGGCCACATGCAGATTTTTTCATTTCGATCGATCCATTCTTTCGGAGCTGCCGATACATATTCAGTATTTTCGCATATGAATATGACCACTGCATAATTAAGCTGAAATGTATAAGAAACCAAGTTAGTTATTCTGTACTTGTTTGACTTTCTGTATTTAACATGTTTGACATTTGACATTGGACTTTGACTAAGTAATAATAATTAATAACTCAAGAATTATCGAAGAGGCTAAGGGCGGGCTGCACCATGCCCATGCACTGGTTAACGCTAAATATACATATTTTCTTAAATTTAGATATATTGTTACCTATATGTTTTTAATACATAAATATGTCGGAGTCGCGCTTCAGTTGGCGCAGACCTGTACGACACGTCGAGTCATCGGACGCCAGAATTGTGTTATTTACAATGAGAACAGTTTTGTTTGCAATGTTTACAATTAATTTGTTAAGAGTTACTAAATCTAGAAAACGATAAGCAATGTATTGCTTCGAGTGGTCTTTGCTTTGATCCATGCAGGTAAATAATAAAATCCGGTTGAGATCTACCCGCCTGTGAAGCAGGTAGTTTATGACCTGACAGTATAAAAGGTCACTAGCACTGTGTTCATAAATGCATTCGCGCGTGAGACTTAGAAAGAAGTAATTCTTGCTTTAGACATTGGAAAGTCAATTCATTCTGATTCCCGCGTTAGACTTCGAAAGATTGATTCTGGCCTAGACTTGGAATAGATTCAGATTATGATCATTCCTTCCCTTAAGTCAGTCTATCTTGAGACCGCGAATAGATTTGATTAAGTGCACTCCAGAGTAAGAGGAGTTTGACTAGATTCAATAGTTCGTTAGATTCAGATTCAGATCGTTATTTCCTAGCATCCTGACGAAAGTCGTTATTTCTTGTGTTTTGAAACTGGTAAAGCATGGACTCAAACTTAGAACTCTCCAGTCGTTTTCCATTAGTTGTTGTTGCTGTTTAAAGTGTATGATTAATCGTGTTTTAAGTGTGTACCTATTGAAATGATCTAAAATTGTAATTACCAATGATTTGAAAAGATTAAAACATACAACCCGCTTGAGTTTCTTCCTGGTTCTTCTCATGTTGTGGTTAACTCTTGCGAACCAAAGTAGTAATAAAAAAAGATCTTAATTCATGTTGTGTTTTCATTATGAGTCCATGCCTACACGCATTAGTGCGTAAATTCAGTATTCTGAGTACAGTAGCTAGAAGTTAGATAGCTAAACCATCCCCCCTATAGCTCGGCCGGAGCCTGATATAAAGGGCACTACGCCGTTATAGTTATTGTTATTTGTTATACAAGGGTGCAAAGTTGTATTTTACCCGCGAGTATGAAATTGAAACACGAGCAAGCGAAAGAATTCTATAGTTGAACCACGAGCGAAGCGAGTGGTTCTAAAATAGAATCCTGAGCGCAGCGAGTGTTTTAACATACGAGAAGTAAAATACATTTGCACCCGTGTGGTAACACAAAACTTTTCCCCTCACTATAGCGAGGACACTCAAAAAAGGTAATTATTTGTTCACATTACAATCATCATCGGGTTAGTGATAATAATTTTCCAAATGCATCATGTATTTAATGCAAGATTTTGTCGCAGTAAACTTAGCACGAAAAAGTAAACGCAGCACGATTTTAACACATTCCTGTAGTTGCACACCAACGCCAATGCATTATTAAATCATTCTTATTCATTATTTTTACAAAATTATAACAGAACACCCTGAAAGTTGTTTAGTTTACTATTTTTATGCGTGTTCGAGTCGGTAAATAAAGATACCTATAATATTCTTTGACAATGTTGACGTTGACATTTTCTGCGTTTTGTGATTGCATCTAGTCATCTTATCATCATTCACTAAAACAATTGTTACTAATGGCATTTTAGGATTTATATGTTAAAATCATCATATTATACAAAGGTTTGTATTTTACACTAAATTCTCAAACAAATTATTTAATTATCATTAATATGGAACAATTTCCATGAGCATTTTACGTTTTGTTATTCCAAAACCAAGGTCATTACTTTGCCACACAAGTGAATAATATGCGTTTTTACACATTCGTATTAAAGGATAAACGAGCACTTTACGAGCTAGTGAGGGGAAAAATACTTTACCGGGATGAAGTTAGAACTTACAAATTTCATTTGTTGATTTTTGTACTCACTCATTAGGAGCCCCGTTAGAGGTCATCGAGGCTCATGCTGAGTTCTTCCATTAGCTTGGCATGACTACCATGTCATCGGCAATCCGAAGGTGAGTGATGTATTCGCTGTTTATCGTCATGCCAGTTGCTTGCCATCCCAGAAGCTTGAAGGCGTCTTCCATTGCGGCAGTAAAGAGTTTCAGAGAAATAACGTCTGTGTTACGTCTCTTCGCAACGGAATCGTGTTAATGATCAGCTTCTGTATTCGGATTAGTATTGTGGTGTTACTATATAAATGTCACTATATAATTATGTCATCACTGCTTACATTTCCACTGAACTGAGGGCTTTTCTTAGTCAACAATCGCTAAGCATAATTGGAAATTATCAAATTATACACTTCAGTCTTTTGTATAATTTGCTGCAGCATATGGATGCGAATTATGGGTCTTTGCTATAGCTTCCTTGGAATCCGGCTTATTCTGGAGGCTAAAAACATTAAGTCAGTCTTGAAAACAATTTAAAAATGTGGCTCAGGAACGTGATGTGTCTGTAATTTTCCCAAAGGGTGTTATTAATATTACCTATTTGGAGAACAATACCAATTTGCTTCTGTTCCATGTGTCAGACGTTTTCTCTCGGAAAATTGCTAGCTCAAATTCAAGAGCTTCTGGGCGACTTAAAGTACCGGTGTCACACTCGCTCTTAGAAGTTCCGTAATTCCGTTTTCGCCCGGCACCTTGTTGGTCTTAAGCTGCTTCATGGCCATTTTAATGTTGCACAGATTTATGTCCGTGATATCTTCGGTGTAAGGTCAATCTCCTACTAAGCTCTCAATGGGCTTTATGGCCGTACGGCTGGAACTGTCCATAGAACCTTTCAAACTCAGCGAAAACATATGCTTTTGTCGACGTTATGCAGGCACCTTCCCGTTTCGACTTTGTTAGCTTGCTTTGGCATAGCGTGAAAAATGTATATTGCTTGTGGGTTCACAAATATTGCAGGTTTATTTTAAAAACTGTATGCGATTGTTAAATTGCTCAAGATCAAGCTGGTTTTGTTAAAGGGAGGGGTACCCGGGAGCAGATATTGACAGTTCGACAAATTGTGGAGAAAGCCAGAGAGTTCAACAAGGCCGCCTACATATGCTTTGTGGACTTCTCTAAAGCGTTCGATTCTGTCAAATGGCCCAGTCTCTGGGAAACGCTAACGGCGATGGGAGTTCCAAAACACCTGGTACACCTCCTACGAAGGCTGTATGAGGATGGCACTGCCTCGGTGCGTGCAGGTGAGGTTTTGTCTGCTCACTTCCACCCCAATACAGGAGTCCGCCAGGGATGCATTATATCTCCGCTGTTGTTCAACGTGTACACAGAGCTCATAGTGAGGATTACACTTGAAGACTGGACAGATGGCATCTCTATCGGGGGCTACAAGATCTCTAACCTGCGATATGCAGAGTTCGCCACCAGTATCCAGCATATGGTAGAACTTCTCGGCAAGATGGAGCGCGTTAGCCTTGAGTCCGGACTTAAGATAAACAGGAATAAAACAAAAATTATGATTGTCGACCGCATAAATAACAATTCTTCAGAAATTACTCAAATTGCTAATTGTGATGTGGTGCCGTCGTACCTTTATCTGGGGGCTTTAATTACAAACAACGGAGGATGTATCGATGAAGTGAAGAGGCGTATGGTAATTTTTAGGTCTGCAATGGATAAGTTGAGGAAAATATGGAAGAATCGTAACATATCAATACAGAGCCACAAAAAATTGGTTGCCTGTAAAGTCGGTATACGGGCGAAAGTTTTACGTGACAACGACTTTGAGTGGTAAAATCTCTCTCTCTCTCGCTCTGTCTCTCTCGCTCTTAGGCGGGCTAACTGTGCTCGAGTGGAAGGGACGCGTGCCTTTCACTTTTTATGTCTGTCTCTCTCGCTCTTAGGCGGGCTAACCATGCCCGAGTGGAAGGGACGCGTGCCTCTCACTCGCTCTCATTGTGAGCGCATAACGTGAGCGGAGCGTAACGCAGTTTCTTGAAGTGTCACCCGGCAAACCAATTTATAAGACGTTGTCACGTGAAAATTTGGCTAGTTCGGGCAATTATATTCCCCATATTTTTGTACGCCGCAGAAACGTGGACCCTGCGGGAAGTAGAGAAGAAGAAGATAGACGCCCTAGAGATGTGGTGCTGGAAAAGAATGCTCGGAGTATCATGGACTGAATTCTGTACCAACGAGTCTATACTTCGAGAACTAGGCATCAAACAGCGTTTATCATCTTTAGTTCAGTCTCGTATCCTCACTTTTTTGGTCACGTATGCCGCCGAGGAGAGGTGGCTATTGAGCGACTTGTGGTCCAGGGAAAATTTGAGGGAACCAGGACACGAGGAAGATCGCCTATGAGGTGGACTGACCAGATAAAAGCGGCTGTAAATGGCTCGTCATCACTGCATGAATGCACGAGGAGGGCGGCCGTCAGACGTGTTGTAAAGCTTGCCACCAACAGCTGAAGTGATGACCACGACAGGCAGGTTACAGGCATGTGGTTGACGACGCATTTTGAAGTCATTCTGTTAATATGAAAACTAAGTGCGCGATCAGATTGTAAACCTTTTCATTTACTGGGGATTAATTATTAGAATTGAAAAACGAATCAAAATTTTTGACACGCCGATTTCACGCCGGTCATATTCATCGGCGGCGGCGGCGTGGAAAAATCATCGGCGGCGGCGGCGCGGCGGCGCGGCGCACATGTCTAGTACTTACTTGAAAAGATTGGCATCTAGGTGGGCTATTTTATTGAAAGTTCTCCCTAAAGATTTCTATAAATATATTTTTTGTAAGATTTCCATTCATAACCTCGGTCTCTTTTGATCATAGTAAAAGAAAAAAAGTGTCGAGATATTTTTATACATTTGGTATGTCGGTAAAGGAATGAAAGGATCGAAAAATGTATGGAAAATTTCAAAATCGGTTCACGATTCTCGGAGATATCGATGACATACATACACAAAAAACGTTTGAATTGGGAATAAATTGCCCAGGCACCCAGTCAGTCACTTTAGAAATTTTTCCATGATTTTTTTGTAACCACAACTAAATAGAAATAGTGCTTTTTAAAATATCTCTAAGGTAAATAGCAAAATAGTTACTCGCGGATCAGAACTATTTTGCAGGAAGTGAAATGTTAGTTTTCATAAGACCTTATATGAAACTGAAAGAATATTTTGCCAGTTTAAAATGACGATTGAGTGCACGACGCCGTAGATACACAGTAGAAAACTTTTTGTCGTATATGTATTACGAAAATCACTTAAGATCAGCATATTTTAATAGTCAATAGAGTCTAAATTAAAACATGGATATTTGTTTGAGGTGATTATGTCGATTTCAGGATTTTATTTACTAACAGTGTAAAGGAAGATTAATTATCCTTATGCAGAATAAACTTCGTGCTAGCTATGATGAACTTATCTTATAATGTGTAGGCAGAAAACTCCGTTTTTAGGGTTCCGTAGCCAAAATGGCAAAAACGGAACCCTTATAGATTCGTCATGTCCGTCTGTCCGTCTGTCCGTCTGTCACAGTCGATTTACTCGAAAACTATATATGCTACAGTAACAAAATTTGGTAAGGATATGTGTTGTATAAACCGCTATAGGATTATGATACTAAATTGTAAAAAAAACCATTGGGGTGGGGGCCCTCCATACATGTAACTGAGGGATAGAAAATTTTTTTTAGTTGTATATAAGCGTGTGGGGTATTAATAGAAAGGTCTTTGAAAATGATGTGAAGGTTTATAAATCTCATTTTTATTTAAGCAAATCGTTTTCGAGATATCAGCTCTCAAAGTCTGAAAAGTGTGTCCCCCCCCTCTCTATTTTTTAAACTACGCGATATAAAATTCTAAAAAATATATATATTATGCACATTAATAAACTCTATCAACAATTTTTGGATCTCCTATAGTTTTTGAGGTAGGTTGATTTAACTGTATTTTTTTTAATAATAAATTGATAATGGTACGGAACCCTTCACGCGCGAGTCCGACTCGCACTTGGCCGGTTTTTTACTAAATGGACATTCTGTTTACTACTTCTTTGACAAATTTATATTTGCTCCCGCGATAATGATGTATGTTTATAAAATCACTAAAGTTTACGCAAGTCAAAAACAATGAATGGCGGCGACTATGTAGACGGCGTCCTATTCATTTATTACTTTCAAAAATCGGAAGATCTACAAAGGTGAACACTGATAACATTGATAGTGATACAAGTTGTGGTTTAAAAAAAATGGTTACTTAAAATGTTGCATAGCATTGTCCCGCTGGCCGGTTTCAAAGCGGCAGTTTATTAAGCGTACGCGCCAGGCCCGTGACCCATACGCTGAGTCGTGTGTTTTAGCAAAAATCGCGTTGTATGGTGGCCCGGCGGGATGTGTTCGTGCGTTGGAGCGTGGCCATGAATGGGCTAGAAAGTTCCCGAGTTACGTCGGTCGGTGGGCCTGTGCGCGATCATTCTAGAGTATCGCTGTCTCTTTCTACAGGTTTCTCTTTCACACCCGTCCAGAATGTTCTCTATAGCTGTCTTGTTCACATCCTTCCAGAACATTCTCTCGTGCTGTCTCTTTCTAATAGTGCTTTCTCTTTCACTCCTATGGGAAATTTAGCTATATACCGATTTGTACTTGAGAGGCCCAAAAGACCCCTTTTTGTGAATGTTCTGGAAACTGAAAACGCCTGTAAACGGGTTTTCAGGTTATTGCGCCATCCGATAGAGGGTATCCTGAAACGGCCTGAAAACATGTTTGAGGCGCCTGAAAACGACGGTATCTGGGGTGAATATTTGATTTTGTAGTATGTGAAAGAGGACCTTCTAAAACGGCCTGAAAACGCATTACAGCCTGCTGAAAACGCTTCTAACGTGTCTAAAATCATATTTGTAGTTTTTATCATGCCACCGGCGTAACAGTAGGTTTGAAATTTTTAATATCTCATGGCTAATCCTTTGTCTCCACTGTTGTTTCGTTTCATATTCCACACTGTGGTTTACGGTCGCATGGCCGCGCATTCCCAGCCGCAAGTGGACTCCTGTATACTTATGCCCGATGCATATCGGACATAATGTAGGAGTCCTCTGCGACCGCTGCCTGGATTATGGGGTCCAGGGTCTGGCGAGACTTACCCCGAATTAATTGCACATATACTTGTTTTGACAGGCGGCTAATACAGCCGAATGCCCACGTCTGGCTACGCAATAAGCGTCCCCGGTGATACTTTCGGGTATAGAGGTGGCTTTCGTCCATCTCCACCACGTCATCTGGGCCGCCTGTTTGCTGCCTGTCGTGGGCTTCGGCTACCTCACACACTTCTCTTAAAAAGTGAAATATCTGAATTGCAGATACAACACTCACGCCCACATCAGTCGCCGACTTGGTAACTTTGTCGCCCCTTAAAAAATGTACTATAAGGCGTAAGGTAGCCAGGCTGGCTACCTTACGCCTTATGGCTCCTTTCGAAAAATGTGTTCTTCAGGGGCGACATGATCGTTTGCCGCAGCGCCAGCGAAAATTCAGCTTGTAGCTGGGTTTATTGTCGGCACGGATATCTCCAGCACATCCAGGGCATTTCGGAGCCCTTGTCGGAACCCACAGCCATGCCTTGGCTGCGTTAATGGCGCTATCTTCGGAACTAATAGCTGACGCGAAATTCCATATACTGAAATTTCGCGCCAACATTAGTTGTAGAGGATCCATTAACCCCAAGAACTTAAATATAATAAAATAAATAAACCCCACGCCAAAAATTAACAAATAACCCGAAAACAGAAAAACTACCCCTGAAAACTCACCCGAACAAACAAGAAATAAAAACCCCAAACAAAAACCCAAGAAAAAACATTTATTTATTAACCCAAAGAACTTAAATATAATTAAAGAAATAAACCCCCAAGCCAAAAATTAACAAATACCTACCCCGAAAACAGATAAATTACCTCTGAAACTAACTCCGAACAAACAAGAAAAACTAATATAATCCCAAAAACGAAAAAGCAGTAGCACCAAAAATCCGAAGAAATTATAAAAATTATAGTATGAAAATTTCGTTGCAATTCACCCACTTACATCACCTCGGTTCGGCAAGTGGAGCGGTTAAAGCTGGTTAGTACAAGATCGCGCAGTGTTCATCTTTCGCGTCCAATATCTCGGTCAAAGTCAAACTAATTCTTTATTCAAGTAAGCTTATTAATAAGCATTTTCGAATCGTCTGACAATATCAAGGGAGAGAAAAAATCTACTACTGGTTCAAACCCTACACCGTTCCTGAGAAGAACCAGTAAGAAACTCAGGTGGACTTATTTTTTCAAAACAGTATAATAATACAACTTATTAAAATAACATGCATTAAAGAATTTATTACATAAAAAAAATATAAAAGATTTTTTATAAATGAGAGAAATAAATAAAGGATCATAATATTAAACAAAAATAATTATTATTGTACAAGTTCACAATATTATTAAGCATCTATATCTATACTACTAGAGATGTAAAGGTCCTCTAGTTGTCAGATTAAGAGAAATTAAGATTTAGAGATGTAAAAGGTCTCTAATCGTCATGATTTTCACAGTAATAATAAAATAGAAAATTAACAATTTAGTGACAATCACAAAGCAACTATTCTTATTGTATAAAAGACAACAGCCAATACCTATTTAAACATGACATCACAGTAAAATAAACTCAAATATTAAATTAAACTAGAGATGTCTACTCTCTAATGTCAATAATACATAATTTTGGAGATGTAAAGTGTCCCCAATGTCAGTTAATAAATAATAATAATAATGATTTGCAGGTGTAAAGAATCTCCAAATGTCAATAAAAAATAAATAAAAAGGTGTATGAAACAAATGTTTCATGTCAGAAAAAAGTTAAACTAACAGTCTTGTAAACTAGTGCTACAGAATACATGATTATTATGTATCCAATAAGTCAAAATTTTGCTATATAAGGAGATGAATGGGCTCCATGATGAAATAAATATTAAGTGTGGAGAAGTAAAAGGTCTCCAAGGTCATTTTGGATTTCAGAGAAATGGTTTTCCAATAAAAGATGCTTATTTTGATGTGATCTACACGTTACAACCATTTAAAATGGCTCTTATAATGACACCACTTTTGAGAAAAATTTACAAGTCCGAGCTGCCTTTAAAAACATCAATCTTTGAAGGCGTCTAAATCAGCCATTTTTCAATTAAGAGAATTTTGTTTCAGATAAAAGATGCTTATTTTGATGTAATCTACACGTTACAATCATTCAAGAGTAGTGTTATAATAACACCACTTTGACAAAAAATCCTAGGCCCCCCTTGAATTTAGGAGCCAATATCTCGGTAATTATCAAGTTTAGAGAAAAGTTGTCCATACAAAACACGCTTAATTTAGCGTCTTCTATACGATACTATCATAAAAAATAGGTGTCATAATAATACCAACACTATCGAATTTTTTTCGTCCTGCACCCCCTTTGCCTTAGTCCAACCGGTACCGCAATTTCCCGCAAGATATTGTGTGGCGGTTGCACCCCGTAAATGGCGCGCAGCCGCTCCACGGCGTCCGTCCAGCTGTGGGCGCCGCGCCACCACACGGGGGCGTCGCCCTCCAGCAGCAGCGGCAGGCTGCGCAGCGCGTGCTTGTTGCTCACGCACGCGCACTCCTTGAATACCTGCACGGCGTCGATGAAGGCTTCCAGGACCTCCGCGTCACGTGACTTGCCGTTAAACCTCGCGGTGCACTTGGTCGCCTCCAGTCATCGCGAACGACATGCCGCTCGGCGAGCGGCTCTCGATCGGGGGCGTCGGTGATGGTGCTGTCCAGGGGCCGCTCTTGTAGGCGCAGCGAACGCAGGGCTTCCACCAGGGTGCGGTTGGTCTTCGCTTGCATCCTGACGAAGGTCTCCATGATGCCAGCCAGGACCATCCGAATCTCATCGTTTTCTTCGAGTCCGCTTGTGTAGGTCTCCTAATCCTAAGTCACTTAGCTTCTTACTTTTCGTGGTTTTTCGCCATTTTGGCGCGAACTAGTATGACGTAGCGCAGCACCGGCAGTCGGCACTCGCGGCAATAGGTTATTACTTCGTGGAATTCGAAGCCACTAGTTGGGCAGCCAATGTAATTGTGGTTAATCGTTTATTACGAGACACACAATTCAAACACACACTCTGTTGCACAATGTTAGTAGAAAATGTAGAAATCGAGTTTTATGGATACCCCCTTGTAGTAACTACAGAATTATTGACTTGGTTAAACAATTGATCTCATAACTTTTTTGTGGTGTAACAACTGCTATGCTGCGAGACTTGCACCTTTTTACATGTAATGTTTTTGATGGGATCTCATCTCTTTTTGTAGGTAATTAATTCTGAAACACCCAAATAGCCATCCATTACCTACGGCGTACGGGCAACTGACTGTGACTGTCACACGGTGGCGTTGGCGGTGCGCGTCTGCGCGGCACTACCCGCGTCTCACCCGCGCCGTTTTAAAATACGACTGTATTATTAAAACGCCCAGTATTACATACCTACATTTATTACAAACCACAATTACTCATTTTTTAGTTTTTGATATTCTTGTTTATATAGGTATATCTGATTTATTTTGTACTGGCATCATTTAAAAGTTACTTTTTGTTTAACAAGCACTGCGTACTCCCAGACCCCGCGTTTGATTAAAGTAATTTGAACTTTGTTGTACTACAAATACATTTCCAATTCGTTTGGCTAAGTTGTCCGTAGTCATATTTGATAATTAGGGTTAGGAATTTTGGTGGCATTAGGTGGACAGAGAACAGTGGAGTCGTTGTTTATTTTTTGTATGATTGATTGAATAATAAATTAATCAGAAATAATAAATAAATATATTCCTTTAAACAGGGTTTCGCCAATTTTAAGTATTAAATAATTTCATCTTTAATATTTGACTGCCTATGAATTGAAGTTCAATCATTCTTTGTAATATAGCTTATGATGATTATTATATAATAGTTACGGTCTTCAAGAGAACTAGAACCTTAAAAATTAAATAAATAAATTTTCTCATATACCAACATTTTTAGTTGAAAATAATATTTTTCTAGTTTCTCAAAAATAAAATTCATTTTATTTATTTAAATTCCTTGATAAATCCAGCTTGAAATGAACACTATTTCGATATTATTTTATAAGTTAATCATTTATTCAAGTTAAAAATGTTTGTAACATCGACTCCACTGCTCTATGTTCTATAAATGCCACCAAAATCCTAACCCTATTGATAAGATAATACATAAGTGAATTTTGTGATGTTAATTTATTAGGTAGGTAGGTACTTAATTATTAATTGTTGACTTCCGCATAAAAGCGTTAATGTAAATTAAACAGTGGAAATCCGAATAAGATGTTATTTTAAAATACAGCTTATTATAATATTAAACAATTTTACGGTAACTACGTTTATAATGATGATTTGCGCAGTGGACGTCTTATGGCTGATATGATGATGATGATGACAGGGTGGAATGGAAATAGATTTAGGTCAGGAGGGCCGCTACCAGATTCCGTGCTGCTGGAGGGCCTTCAGAGATTATCCCTCAATTTGGGATTTATGAAAATTGGGATTAGCATGAAAACTAAAAAAATAACAGAATTTAAAACTTGTAGGTATGGGACCAATAAAAATATTTGGCTAGAACACCGACAATCCAAAGAACTCTTTGTTCCAACCCGCTTCATTCCGCCATATAAACTTATTTGCAACAACCGCATAATTAATTTTGTATTAGCATGTATTTGTATGGGATTACAAACTTATTTGAGTAGTTTGCATAACTTTAAAATCTGGCAGAAATTTCCAATTTTCAGATTTTCTGTGTAAATAGGTAGGCTATAAACTACTTATGTTTCAAATTTTGAGCTTATAAACTTATTTGCAACAACCGCATAATTAATTTTGTATTAGCATGTATTTGTATGGGATTACAAACTTATTTGAGTAGTTTGCATAACTTTCAAATCTGGCAGAAATTTCCAATTTTCAGATTTTTTGTGTAATAGGTAGGCTATAAACTACTTATGTTTCAAATTTTGAGCTCCTAGGCCATCTAGAAATACCTTAGATTATTGATGATCGGTGAGTCAGTGAGTGACAAAACTAAGGAACTTTGACATGCGGTAATTTTTAAACTACAAGTTATAATTGAAATCAAACAAGATTATTATGTAACTCATGTTATGGCCTACACGTCGCAGAAAATTCAGACTTCTAGCTGTAACCAGCGCGAAATTACAGACGGTTGAAAATGGCCTGAACGGCTTCGAGAAAAGGATGGTACGGCCGTGCCTTTTTTTTGCTCGACTTGGCGGGGGCACTGGCGTGCCCCCAGATTCGTAAATTTCAAGGATTTGTCTCTCTCACTCTAATGATGCCTTCGTTTGAGTAACAGAGAAAAATCCTCAAAATTTACGAATTTCGATTGGTAATAGGCCAGGTACATTTTGGGAGATCAAAAAGAAAATATATGGATATATTTAACCAACACATTTACGTATTTATATTCATTTAAACTTTAACGATTTACACACATTATTTAAAATTGAAACGGGACTTAATCGCGTACACTTACATTTGTCATTTGTAAAATGTCTCAGGCTTATAAACAAATGTAAGTGGTTTGACAGCACGGCCGCTTCCATGCCTAGGAACAGGTGTCACAGGCATCTTCCCAGTACGGCACGGCACACAGCTGCTTGGCAAGTCTTCTTTATTCTGAAAAACGACACCAACGCACTAATCACCTCCACCCAAGACGTACATACCATCACGATGCAAATGTGCAAGACGCCAGTGCCATAATTGCATTGAAGCAGGCACGGCCGAGTTGGCACTCTGTAGTCTCTGCCTAGACTGAAGGGACACTGAGTGACCTAATTTGGGATTGGGTTGCTCTTGTAATTTGAGTCTATATAAGCCATTAGATTTCTTAGCACTTAAGATACAGTTGCCTGTGATTTTACATAAATTTTGATAATAAATCTTACAAGTGTTTATCAGAAACAACAATACAATCTTTTTCAGTAAGTTGGTTAACGGATAACAAGTTACTTGCAAGCTGTGGCATAACAATTACATCATTTAAAGAAACTTTAGGATTAAGTGAAACTTTACCTATAAGCTCACTACTGCTATTCGCCGTTATATTTCTTCTTTTTGGGTTCTTTAAGAAGCTCTTGCCCTTTGACAAGATGAACCGTACATCCGCTGTCTATAAAAAACTCTTCTGAGGTACCCGCCGCGTTAGCCGCAGCATAGAGTGTGTGATCATTACTAGCTTTCGCTTCTTCACGCTTCCTCTTGAAACATCTACGGGCCACGTGGCCAGTACGTTTGCAGTATGTACACGTAAGTTTCACATTTTTCCTTTTCATCAGATATAAAGTCGACGTCTCATGGTTGGTTTGGATGCTGTTTCGATGGTCTTCTTGTAAAAGGCGATTCCGTATAATTTCACTACTAAGGGTACTAGTAAGACTAACATTAGAACATGGACACGAAACGCCTCTGAGCTGTCAAAGAATGAGCAGCTGATTTTGCCGGGTCCCTTATAATAATTACATATTTAATCATAATTAATGTTAAATTAAGCCCTTTAAGTGTGAATTTAATAGTTTAAGTCGTATATTTAATGTCAATATAAGAAGTGAAGTGGTTTAGTGACGTTTGCTAGTGTCTTGTATTAACTCGAATTTGTAACCGTCACAGGTTATAAATTTGAAATCTGTGTTAGTTTTTTGTCTTATTTATTTATTTTACTCGGTAATTTACGCCAATTTTGTTTTAATTTATAGAACACCAAACGAAGGAAACTCAGAGGAAAAAACTCGTGTATAAGCGAATTTTTGCATAGTTGTAGGGAATGGTGTTTTAAACCACATACTAAAAGTACTGGTGGTTAGGGGTGGAGCTAACGGGGGGAGAGGGGTGTAAAGGTCCTTATTTTTAATTTTTCGTAAATAACTCGTAAACAGTGACTTATAGCAAAAAACGTTCTAGTATATAAGTAATCTACATAAAATTCTCTACAATAAATATGTACACATGTTTCCTCTGGGATCAATGTGTCATGAGATAAGAAAGCTCGAAGATGGACACTAAAGAAATAAACGCATTTGTTTAAGTAGGTACAGCACATACAGAATGCTCACGAGCATTCCAAAAGATTTTAATGCTCAATTCCTGACCATATTTAGAGTCTTTAATGTTATGTAAAATTTCCTGGATTCGGCTTGGTTTCAGAGATAATCAACCTTTTTTTCGAAATAAGTTTTTCGACGTAACTCGTCATAAAACTTCTTTTTGATTACAATGCTACCACAATACAATTATGTTTTAATATTACCACACCTTTTGCCTGGCAATCAAAAAATGGGAATAAACTTGACAAAATAACCAGTTCCTTAAAAAAAATATTAAAATAAGTAATTTTTACAATTTGTTGTTATGATAAAAAGTACTGGAAATGTCAAAAAGTATTCAAAAAGTCTAAAATAAAACAGAAAAAAAAATTTTTTTTGGTGGTATTTGACATTAGGTCTCGTAATAATTTTTGTTTATTTTGATATCTAGAATGCATAGGTACTTAAAATTTTGGAATACTCGCACCAGGGCGCGCCCTGTATGCTTATTTGTAAAAATAAAATTCCTAATTATCTTCTAAACCTAAAATATTCTCATAATCATTGTCAAATGATTTTAACTATGCATTCTAGACATCAAAACAAACAAAAATTATTATGAGACCTAATGTCAAATACCAGCAAAAAAAAATTTTTTTTCTTTTTTTTTAGACTTTTTGCATACTTTTTAACATTTCCAGTACTTTGTATCATGACAACAATTTGTTAAAATTATTTATTTTAATATTTTTTTTAGGGACAGGTTATTTCGTCAAGTTTATTCCTATTTTTTGATTGCCAGGCAAAAGGTATGGTAATATTAAAACACATTGTGGTAGCATTGTAATCAAAAAGAAGTTTTATGACGAGTTACGTCGAAAAACTTATTTCGAAAAAAAGGTTGATTATCACTGAAACCAAGTCGAATCCAGGAAATTTTACGTAACATTAAAGACTCTAAATATGGTCAAGAATTGAACATTAAAATCTTTTGGAATGTTCGCGTGCATTCTGTATGTGCCATACCTACTTAAACAAATTGTGTTTATTACTATAGTGTCCATCTTCTTGCTTTCTTATCTCATGACACATTGATCTCAGAGGAAATATGCGTACATCTTTTTTGTAGAGAATTTTATGTAGATTATTTATGTACTGAAACGTTTTTTGCTACAAGCCACGGTTTACGAGTTATTTACGAAAAGTTGAAAATAAGGCCCTTTACACCCCTCTCCCCCCGTTAGCTCCACCCCTAAACACCAGTACTTTTAGTACGTGGTTTAAAACACCATTCCCTACAACTATACCAAAATTCGCTTATACACGAGTTATTTCCCCCGATAGGCAACTTTTGGTCTTCGTTAGGTGGGCTATTAGTAAAATAAAAGAACTTTCATTGCGAATTCATAAAGGCAAAGTGAGACGTCATTATTTCATGTGTATACTGTAAGTAGCTATCACTCGGCTTGAGTAGGCGATTCCTTGTCTTGTTTTTCCTTTCAAGTTGTTTTTTTCCTAATAAACATTAATAATGCTGACTCGCAGAGCCACGGCCGCTGCAGCTCGCCAGCAGGAAACTCTAGACAAGCTCCAGCTTACCTTGATTGAATTGAAAACTTGCAAGGAGTTGAATACTCAATTGCTCAATGAAAGGGAAGAGTGTGAGAGGGAATTGTTGTCAGCCCTTGATAGTAAAGATAAGTTTAAAAAAGAGCTATGTACTCTAGAAATAGCATATAATGATGTAAACTCACAGCGGGTACAGCTACAAGAGACGGTGGACAAGTTTACCGAGTGCTCGGCTACATATGAGCAAGCCTTGAATGATATCAGCTCATTGAAGAGAGCTCTGCATGACGCCCATGAACACATCAACATACTACAAGAGGCCCAGAACAATATCTCAGCGGCCCACACACACAGTCTGTTCGAAGAACTGGTCGAGCCCGACCCAAAGTTAATTGTTACTACTGCAGCTGATTCCCCAACTCCTAGGATAGTGAAGTGTAGTCGTAAGAAAGTAAAGAAATATATTAAGATTAAGAAAATAATAGAAAGAAATAATAAGTTAACAAAACAAAATAATTTGTTTTTCAAGAAATTGCAATTTTGCAAAATTAATGTGAATTTAGTGGATAGGTTGAATGCATATTCTGCTCTATTATTAAGTAGTAAATTACAATATGAAACTGATACACAGTTGCTAAAATCAAAAATTGAAAGTTTAGAGGATTCAATAAAATCATTAGAAAGTTTGAATAATAGTTCCAAGAAAGTGATAAATGAATATACTTTGGCAATGAATGATTTAATATTCACACTCGGCCAGTCATGTATGTGTTGTGTAAACAACAGAGTGGTCGCTTGTCAATGAGTTTAATTAAACCTGATCTGTGTACCAGTTTACCATTAGATGTAAGTAGTAATAATTCTATCTACAATACACAATTAAATACATACATCTGAACATAACGAACATAATGTAGTTATGTATTGTGATGAATTTGGAAGACACATGGGCTCATTTTTGAACAGGTATTTAAAGGGACCCCGCATTTTCAACAATTGTTTGCCTTCAGCTTCTTTGAATGATATTTTGCGTCAAATTTTAGATGACAGTAATTTAAATGTACAAAGTACTCTGCTTATTCTTGTAGGGAGCCGAGGAGTTTTGAACAAAAATAATCTAATAAAATTCTTTGAAGAATTAAATACTCTTAAAGTTAAGAGATTATCATGTTTACATTTCCATACTGTAATGAAATGTCAAAGACAGAAAATGATACTAGATATAATTTAAATCTGACCATGTACAGTCACCACACGGGATTGTTGAGCCACTTGCCACTGTTCGCAACTTGGTCGAATAATACAAATCGGGTTCCGAACTCTTATGAGGCTGGTATCACGACTTCGGCCGAACTCTGCTGACCAATGGGGCGGTCGTTGCCACGGTTAGCCAATGACCGCTCGCGTATTCTTCAGAAGGTGACATTACCATGGTTACGTAATAACAAAAATGTTGTTCGCTATTTTTCCGGAAGCTGACGTTACTATAGTTACGTTATAACATCCGCTTTAGACCTGGAGACGTCAATCTAACTTCAGAGCCCAGATGGTAGTTTCGTTCACTTTCCTTTTAAGGGCTGTCACTGACAGGAATTTTTTCAAAGTTAGAATTTCAGTCAGAAACTATCAAGTTTCTAATATACATTTTTATGGCTACTGACAGATTATGGGTAGATTGTCAAAGGTACCATATTTCTACAAAGGTTACATTACATAAGTTTTCAACTAACGTCAACTGAGCTGTAACGAATGATAATAAAGACAGCAATAGCATTTGTCTCTGTCAATGAAAAAAAACAATTTAAAATTGCTCGATAACATGCCTATTTATATAAATATGAATGGAGAAAATATCTCGTATATTAATATCAGATAAATAATGGCTTCCGATTTGAATTTGAAGCAAATACGAATAAATTACTAAACGGTTTTAAACAAATCTATGAAGAACTGTCGTTATCCAGTTTCCTCTAGGAACAACGACATCTAGCGTCTAATAATGGCCGATGACTAATCCTTAATTCTCGTAGACGAAACAATTTTTATTATTTCAACTAGTTTTGACACACTGAAATTTTGACGCAACAAAGATTCGTATTTGACTGACATATCATCGGGGAACATCGGCCATGTCGCGATCGTGCCTACTAACGAAAAATACCGAACCCATAATATTACACGACCAAATTGCATCCATTGCCAAGTGGCTCAACATTCCCATGTGGTGACTGTACAAGCTGTGTACATATAATTATAGTAATAAGTTTAGGCTAATTGACATTAACAATTATGTTAATAAGAATAAGTATTATTTTCCTATTATTTCTATGACTAAAGGTAAGTTTTACCTTTCTAATTATTGTAAGAGACAAATAGCTCTCTGTCACTATCCTATTGTTTTGATATATCTGCCAAAAATTTGGCAAATAACTGTGCTCCTATTGAGCAGTCTATTATGAAGTCGGAATTGGTTCCAATTTTAACCAATAATTTAAATTAAATGATAAGACAAAAGAGTGCCATATCTCTGGCAAATTAGTTTCTAATAAATTAATTGAAAATTGTAATAATAATAGAAAACTCATCCACCTGGTTCATCAAAATATTCAGTGTATTAGAGCAAAAGATTTGCAGATTGAACTTTTTTTAAATGAATTTAATATTGATATTCTATGTATAACTGAACATTGGTTAAAAAGTAATGAATGAAGTGGTGCCTCAGTTTAATAATCACCAGGTGGCTAGTTCGTTTAACAGACTTAGTTCCATACATGGTGGGTCATTAATTATTTTAAATAAACAATTAAAATTTAAGGAACGTAAGGACATTGTTTCTCTATCTGTTGAACGGACTATAGAATTGAGTGCTATTGAATTAGATAAATTTATTGTTGTGTGTGTGTACAGGCCGCCTTTAAGTAATTTTGAGCAATTTGAAAGTGTAATGGAATCTGTGCTTCATAAAATATCAGTTTGCGGTAAGAAGTTACTTATATGCGGCGACTTTAATGTAAACCTTTTAGAAAATTCAACAACAAGTACAAGATTGTTGAATCTATTTAAGTCTTCTGAACTCAACCACATTTTTATGGAGCCTACTCGTATCAGTGCAACTAGTGCGACTTGTATCGATAACATTTTCACTGATATTTTTCCTGTTAACAAAAAAGTAATTTAGAGTCAGATCATTTAGGTCAATTAATAACGTTTGAGACTATCAGGAAAAATAACATTAGAAAACAAATTACTTTTGTGCCAGTAACCACAAGCCGTGTTGAACGAATGAAAGAAAGTTTAGTGCAGACACTACCTATTCTGTCTTCCAACATTAACTCCAATGACATGTATAATTCATTCTTTCACATTTTTATGAAACATTACAACAAAATATTCACTTCCAAAAAGATTGTGGTTGGTGGTGCATCTGCTTTTAGTGAGTGGGCCACTGCGGACTTGTATGAACGTAGACGAGCACTGTATGCATTGTATGAGGAACGGCGGTTTAATACGAGTGATGAATTTAAAGAACACGTCAAACAATATTCTAAGAAATTTAAGATTGATTGTAATAAAGCTAAGCGCGATTATTTGTCCCAAAAAATTAAAAATAGTTCCGACATCATTAAATCAACCTGGAAAGTGATTAATGCGGAGACTGGTCGATCAAAGCATAGATTCCACGATCCTAAATTAAAAATTAATGGCAAAATTATAGAGTCAAGTTTAGAAGTAGCAACAGAATTTGAGCACTTTTTCACCGATATACCAGTCTCCATAACTAAGGATTTAAATTCATCACCTTCGTCTGCCACTATATTATTAAGAGATAACGTCCCTATGTGTAGTAACGACTTTAATTTTGAACATATTCAAATCTCAGATGTAATAAAGGCATTTAAATCCATCAATGTCAAGAAAACTTCTGACCTCTGGGGAGTCTCTGTTCATGTCGTCAAATCCCTTATTGAAATCGTAGCACCTGAATTGGTAGTAATATTTAATCATTGTGTTGATTGTGGTGAGTTTCCTGATCTTATGAAACATAGTAAAGTAACTCCTTTATTCAAATCCGGTAGCACTTCAGACCCCACTAATTTTAGACCTATATCTGTGCTACCAACGTTTAGCAAAATTTTTGAAAAAATAGTTTTATCGCAATAATTAAGCACTTTAACGTAAACAATTTAATGCATAACAAGCAATTTGGTTTTACTCGGGGGCGCTCAACATCTGACGCTGGTGTCGAATTAATTAAACAAATATTTGATGCCTGGGAGGAATCACGAGATGCTTTAGGTATCTTCTGTGATTTGTCCAAGGCCTTCGACTGCGTTTGTCATGAAACATTGATCAGGAAGCTAGACCATTATGGAGTTAGAGGATCAGCATTAAATTTACTGGAATCTTATTTACGCGGTAGAATACAAAGGGTTGATGTGAATGGACAGCGATCGCCGGGGTCATTGGTCTCCACGGGTGTACCACAGGGATCTATATTGGGGCCTTTCCTTTTCCTTATCTACATAAATGACTTGCCACATCTCATAGAGACCCACCATGACATAGTATTGTTTGCAGACGACACCTCACTTATTTTTAAAGTCAAACGACAGCAACAAGCTTGGAATGATGTAAACAATGCTATTTCTAAAGTAGTAAACTGGTTTAATATGAATAACTTAATGTTGAATGAGAAAAAAACTAAATGTATCAAATTTGTTACAAGTAACGTAAAGCATCAACAGGCTAGTATATTTGTGAAAGGTGAGGAATTGGAAATAGTTGAAAGTACAGTCTTTCTTGGTATAACACTAGACTCTAAGCTTCAGTGGGGTCCTCACATATCTAATCTCTCGAATAAACTGAGTTCTGCAGCTTTTGCAGTGAGCAAGATCCGTCAATTAACTGACGTCGATACAGCTCGGTTAGTATATTTTAGTTATTTTCATAGCATTATGTCGTATGGCATTTTATTATGGGGCAGTGCTGCCAATTCAGAGACTAACACTATTTTTGTTCTGCAGAAGAGGGCTATTCGAGCGATATATAAAATGAGCCCTAGAGACTCACTTAGAGATACGTTTAAGGTTATTAATATAATGACATTGTTTTCTCAATACATCTAAGGAAAAATAGTGACATACATAATATTAATACTAGAAACAAACATAAGCTCGCAGTACCCACCACTCGGCTCCATAAAATTAGGAAATCATTCATGGGTAATTGTGTAAGATTTTATAATGAACTTCCAGTAAATATTCGGAGAGAAACCTTTACTTCTCTATAAATTATTACTTATAAATGTTCTGACTTTTTAAAGACTTTACATCTCTTGTTATTATTATTCTATTTCAATTTATTTAAAATCAATTTTATGTTTGTTTTTTTAATGCATGTTAGTTGTAAGATGTACCATGATTGATTGAAAAAATAATTCCCGCCAAGTTTCTTACCGGTTCTTCTTGGGTCAGCGGTGTAGGGTTCGAACCGGAAGTAGTTTCAATACCTAGACGATTCAAAAGAGTTTGTTGCTATTCCAATTTGAATAAAGAATTATTTGACTTTGACTTTCACAGCGGCTATTAAATTATATAAAAGAGAAATAGTCTATGGTCGCCTAGCTTGTTATACGAAGGAGCATAGACAAGACATGTATTTTTCTAACAAAATCTTTAATAAAAGTACATAATTATTATAAGCCTTTTTGTATACCGTAACATTCACCAGTATATAATTTTTATTCCTTTATATTGTGCATGGTAAATGCCAACGCCAACACAACTCCCATCGGAATGCTTAGAGGCATCCGTGTATAAATAGTGCCAATTAGCCCATTCAGAATTAACTTTGTTTACAAATTCCAGTTTAGGATTGACATCATTTTTTGTTAAACCAATTTCCAACCTTATGTCTGGTTCTACAGTAAGACACCTATATTTGTGTTGATAAATAGGAAGAGTATCACTTCTAAAAGTTGGAGCTTCGAAAAATTTCAAATTTTTTGTAACTCTACAAAACAGGGAGAATCTTTATGGGTCCAGTAACTACTTGTTTCAATAAGTTCAACTAATTGTTTTACTTTGTCAACTATTCGATGGAAAATGAACTGTACGGAACGGAAAAATAATTTGTCACAAAGAAACTGTCTTCTAAGGAGCAGAGGTGGATTACAGCATTCTACTTGCAAACTTTTTTTTGGACTTGATTTCATTGCACATGGGTGATTCCATAAAAATCGGTTAAGTTGGGACAGAATTTACAAAGGTGTTTTTTTAATGCTAACACAAAAGTTAATCATTCATTTGGTAAGTGTAACACCAGATGTAATACATCCAAAATGGCCAACCGATTTTTTAGATATTTACGATTTTCTGATATTAGCTTTCTAGGGACTGACGGCCGATGATAGGGACTGACGGTAAGATATTCATTAAAACCACACAATTTGTTGTTTTAAATGGCTTTTATTCTTACATTTTGACAGCCACAACATTCCTGTAAGAAGTTCAGTTTAAAAATTCAGTCAAACGTACAGCACTTCGTTGCCTCCTGACAAAATACTGTTAAGTAGTTTTGTGAGCCGCTCCTTCACCGCCTGTCTAATTCCCATATCTTCAATACCAAGGTATTTATAGGTTTCTTCTTCCGAGATAGATCTGAACGACATTGATTCAGAACTGATACTGATTCAAAAAAAGAAGAGTTTAACGAGTCAGTTTCGAAACTATCTTCAATGCTGTCGCCATGCAAGTGACAGCATTGACGATAGTTTCGATTGTGGAGTGGAGCGGCCTAGGCGTGTAGATCATCAGGTTCAGTATTGAATCCTTTCGAACATTTGTCCACCCATCAACTGCTGTGTGCAAAACATTTGCTTGTTCAATTTTCTTTGTTATCACGGTCTTCATGTCATTATATTCCTATTCAAGAAGAGTCGTTGATAAAATCTTGCGAGATGGTGGCTTATATCCTGGTTTGAGTAGATCGAAAGCTTGAATCCATAACGGATGGTCAAATATCGACAGTGGCATAGGGGAACTGTGTATAAGATGGGGACGCTAAGGTAAAACAGAAAAAAAACGGAGTTTGTGAAGTAACATATTTATTATTTATTTATGGCACGTACACAACTAAATTAAGTTCAATTTGGCATACGTTTTAATGAGATCAATAATCATAGGAATTAAGGAAAAATGAAAATAGCAAAAAGCAGAAAAACATCATCTTACCCCAAGCATGGGGTACGACGAGGACATCAAATGGGGGCAAGACGGGGTGTACACCGTCTTGCCTCCTCTTGCATCTGCACTCAAGCAGTTTTGATTTGCTTTCCTTGTTTACTCCTCCTCACAAGAAAAACAAATCAAAACTTCTTCTGGATCGTCATCATCAACGCCGGCACAAGCAGTGTGTGCCCATCGGCTACACTTTTGGCACTGGACCCAATTTTCCGAGGACTTTAAGTAGGAATGGTTCTCATCATTGCAATAGAAGCACACAGCATCCTTTTGCATCGTCTTCTTTCCTTTGCCCTTTCCTTTACCCTTACACTTGCTATTGCTCTTGCCCTTTCCTTTCGGATTTTTAGCCACTCTTTTATTAGCCGGCGGATTTTCTTTCTTGCGCTCTTCCAAATCAAGTTTGTAAGGAGTAGAAGTAATAACTGCCGTTTTACCTCTTCTATATTGCTTCCGCGGTTGTTGTGTTTGCACTTGTGGAATCGGGATAATGTCACGGGGAGAGGCGTTATCAAAATGAGACGTTAGATTGCGGCAAGCTGCTCGAAGAGGAACGACTTCAGTAGTGGCATATGAACTCGAAGCTACAGGCGACAACGCGGCCTGCAGCTCAATGTCTGTGACTGACTGCTGGAGGACTGGATAATCACTCAAAACTTGAGTGCTCGGTGTAGTAAGAGTCGGCGTCCGGTATTGTTGTGGGGTTCTCATATCAGTCACAGGAACCAGTTGCAAAGGAGTGGAAGGAGCATTTCTTTCAGATGCGGATGGAGGCTCCTCTTCATTAGTTTGCTGACATTGGGCGTTATGAGTTGGAGAGTCTGCCATCACAATATTTGCTTGTGTTGAAATGACTGGGGGTACGTCAGCGTCATTAAATGTTTGTGAAGCATTATCATTCAAAGGCATATTGGTTGTTTCAGCAGGAAGAAAATCTAGATCTGTAAAATTGTCCTGGTTGTAGGGCCAAATACCACACTTTTTAAAGCCATTAATTGCTGTGGTCATGGTAGCTGCTAGTATATACGCTTGACCAAATATTTCGCTAACTTGAAACATAGTCAGTACGCGTCCTGGGTGAGAACGTAGCCAATTTGTAGCAGCATGGTCATAGTAGGTGCTCAAGGGTCTCATGAATGCTACGTCCAAAGGTTGTAGCCTGTGAGTGCAGTGTGGAGGAAAACAAAGTATAATTACTCCACTCTTACGTGCCAGGTCGATCACATCTAAGTTTTGTGTATGACTTACATGGCCATCTAGCAGCAGCAACACCTTATTGTCAGGAGTAGCTCCTGAAAATGTAATAAATTGCCTGAACCATATGGTAAATATCTCAGTATTTATCCATCCTCGTGCATTACATGCGGCTGTGGTTCCTGGTGGTGCATGATCTAATAATTCAGGTTTCATTCTTTGCCTTGGAAAAATCATGAGTGGAGGCATGTAAATTCCAGCCGCATTAAAACATATTTCAACTGTGACGGTCTGACCCCTTTCTGCGGATGACAAGGACCCAACTTGTTTTCTTCCCTTCTGAGCTAGTATTTTACTTTTGGTTTTGGAAACAACCGATGTGCCGGTTTCGTCGCAGTTGAATATTCTGTCTGGGGTTAATTTATGTTTATCATATATCTCGCCAAGTAAATCATAAAATTTTCCAACAGCGACTCTATTAAATCCCATAGCACGTGCCGCCGAAGTAGCCTCAGGTTTGCGAATACTTAAATCTGGGTGACGATGTAGGAAACCGTTGAGCCAGGTCATACCGGCCATCTTCTTCTCCACATTAAAGTTATGCCGTTTATTATTTCTCACAGCCAAATCATATGCTATGCGCCGCAGATCGAGAGTTGTTAATCCGAAAAGCCGTTCTTCCATATGTTTCAAATATGAGACGATCTCTAGCTCTTCTTTAGTACTGAATACCTTCTCAATGGGCCCTAATGGCAGGCCAAACGTTATTTCGCCCCCAATCTTAACTTTTTTTACATATCGCTCCAACGTAGTCTGAGGTACACCATACATCGCTGCAGCCTTTCGAAATCCAACTTTTTTTGCTAACACATCTTCTACCGCCTTCTTCATTGCATCTTTTGACCACGCCCCTCTATTCGTTTTTCTTTTATATCTTCGTACCATTGTGTTCACCTGAAACGATACACAAACAAAAAAACAATTATACAACAAGCATTTACAAGCAATAACCTTCACAAAGTTATATGAGGCAAGATGGGGCAATACCCCGTCTTACCTCAAACGGTTTGCCCCGTCTTGCCCGCACCGCCAATTGTGCAAAATAATAATATTATGAAATCACACGTCAATAATCAAGTACCATGCCATACACAACAAGACGCTCAATAAAATCTTAAGCGTGGTTATAAAATCAACAATAAACACAGGCTATTACTTACAGTTTTATGTATATATCTCTAGGCTTCAAAAATTAGATCGCGACCACACGAAAACACGTTTCGACCTGTAGCTCCGACACGCGTGCACCTTCGCTCACTGTCGTCACCGCACTAATGGCGGCTTGCAAATGGCGTCCGGTCGGCGGTTGCATGACGTTTGTGTGGTGTCTAGTTTGGCGTATGTGTGCGTGACCCCATCATACCCCGCGTCCCCGTCTTATACACAGTTCCCCTACCGGTTACATAAACAGCTCTGGCAAATGCTCTATTAATGGTTTTCTGAAACGAAATAAAAAAATGCATTTGAAATCAACAGTGTAGGAATTAAGGTAGACTTTATATAGTTTCAAAATCAAATAAAATGCGAGAGCCAAGTTAAAATAAGCGATGTAAGATTTGAAGCTAACATGGTTACATACATAAGAACTACAATTTCAGTGAGATATTTACGTTAAATATCCCGTTTAAATTGTAGTTAAAGTAAGTAAATTAAAGTTTAGTAATCATCACTTACCTCGTCAACATCGTTGAACTGCTTTGATCCCAAATAAATAAATAAATATTTTTGGACATCTTTACACAAATCGACCTAGTCCCACGGTAAGCTCAATTAAGGCTTGTGATGTGGGTACCAGGCGACGATATATATAATAGATATATACAAATAGATACTTAAATACCTAGACAGCCATGACCAAGGAACAAATATTTGTGATAAATAAATACACAAATAATGCCCTCGCCGGGATTCGAACCCGGAACCTCCAGCTTCGTAGGCAGGGTCACTACCAACTAGGCTACGGATTCTGACCTGAAGTACTTGATTGGCCCGAAACCAAATCGTCGACGGCGGCGGCCGGTAGTGTGTTGGTATTTGCTGGTGGACTTTGATCGAGTTCCGATTTAACAGTTACAGGGCAGTTTTGACATTTTTTTACTAAGTGCTGTGCAAACCGTGTCACGTTTTTGGCCTTATACACCTGGTTACAAAACAAGCAACTGTCTGTTGTCACTTGATTTTCGTTTGTTCCTCTAAAATAGTCCATCACTTTGCCTTTAGGCCTCATTGTTCTAAACGCATTAAAACTCGTGTACTCAACTACTCACAGTAGGTCACTTCAAGTAGAACTAAATAAAAAACTGGAATCTGTTCTACGTTAGGGGACACAATTATTTTCCCCACCATAACTACCTGAACCTAACAAAAGATAAGGGCCAATCACGAAACATCCAAACTCAGGATAATGACATAGCCTAGCTTCTAATTAGATAGTATTTACAATCACCGCTAAACCCTTTAAATGTTACCTGCAAGTGCTACCTTAGATAACACGATAAGTAACAAAAGATCTTATGATTTACGAGCAAAGTAACAAAATTACCACATAAATAGGTGCCTGAGCCAGATAACATTAAAATACTTATTTGAAAGTACCACGTGACGCGATAAAATAATTTAACATCATAACATGTTTAAGCAAAAAGGTGTGAAATAACTTTCGTTAAGAAAACAACATGAAAAATAATAAAAAGTTTGAAAACACGATATTTGTAAACAAATTTTAAACATGTCCAAACATTATTAAGCGGTAAGTTACCGAGAAATTTCCGTAATTTACCGTAATTTCCATCGATGAGAATTACCGTAATTGCGTAATTTACCGACGGCACATCACTAACCAGGCCCGTACTAGACTCCTGTCGTAGAAAAATTGTTTAGCGGGGTTGATGCAAGCAAATATCAACTCCCAGTCACTCGACTTGAGAGACTCGGCGATCGTGTCACACGGATGCCCAAAACAATACGAGGAAAATCGTCCAGCGGAATTCGGCAGGCGACAAATGTCGACTCGAGGCGTTACAGTAGCGTCACTATATCTGCGGCCCAGATCGCCAACGCACGGGAAATTGTCTCCACGTCGGCACGCAGCCCTGAGACCGATCAGAAGAAACGGTATTGTTGCCCCGTATAAAACCCAAAAATAAGGGAACGCTATGTCTGCGTTGTTTGCTACCAGAAAGATCTGCCAGCCATCTTGACTTGCATTTTCGATGACGCCGCGGGGTTGCCAGTAGCGAAATCCAATTCACCGCAGGAAGAGACCAATACGAGGAAAAGGAAAACAAAAACAACCATAACACTCCTGTTTGGTTTGAGGATGCGAAAAAAAAATCATTTCGCAATAGAGATGTGTCGTTCATGAGTGAGTGAAATAAATGAACTATATCTTTTAATTCAACTCACTCGCTCTTCAACTCACTGAAGATTTAAGTCGCTCAGTCGCTCACCAACTCAATTCAATTCAACTCGTCGATCTCAGCGGTGACAACCTTACTTACTCGCTCTTTCTCACTCATAATTCAGATGAGCCGGTCGAGCCAAAAGAGTGAGATAGTTTCGATGCGGTTCGGAAGAACTCGGAGCGTGTCGGGTCGAGTAACATGGCGTGATTCGCTCGTATACCGTCTTGCTCACACTCGCACGCTGTGTGTATTGTATCATCTCTTTCACACACTTTTGTCTACAGAGTACTGTTGGATGTCGAGAGAGCAGAAACGTAGGTATAGGTACTGCGGCAGTCGTTTGAATTTAAGTTGACTTTTAGTTGAACATTTTATTGACAAGTTTATGTCGACATTATAACTCAGTAACACTTAGGCTGATCCCACATCAGTATTAAATTTCAGATTACAGGGTCGCGTTTTATAAAGTTACAATTTACAATTTCGCTGTTTGCCTCTCTTTCTAGCCAATATGTGCGTGCGTTAGAGAGGCAAACAGCGAAATTGTAAATTGTAACTTTATAAAACGCGACCCATATGTATACATTTTTAAGACTGGTTTGAATTTTTAAGAAGAATGAACAGATGATATGAAATTTTGCTTGTAAATGTCTTCCGTTCTTGGATTCAGATTCTGAATTTATATGACTGGTTTGAGAGTTTCAAACCAGTGTTAAAAATTCATACTTTCCTAATCAGAAATTTAATACTAATGTGCGATCAGCCTTAGTATCGATTACCAATTGTATGTAAAATAAGACGATAGTGTGAAATAGTTTTGTAGTCTCTAACTTGTACTCTACTCTGCCTGTGATGTTGGCGGTTAATGATGTTTTTAAATTTTGGCGCGCTTGGCGTTCCTTCGCCTATGGCTCGTTTCGCAGTTTGTTTGTAAACAATGAAATTCGCTCAACGCTGTAATTTTTGTTGCAGAGTTGAGTTTTCAAAGTTTTTTGTGAGTTTATTAATTCTGCGTGTCAGTTTGTGTAAATAAGGACATATTTGTGCATATTAAGGATAATGATTGTAAATAAATAACTGTTTAAAGTGTAAAGTAGTTTTATCTGGAGCCGCACCTCGGTGCGGGCTGCTGACTGTATATATATAGTATAGTGTAGTGATAAGTGTTTGTATATAGTTTGATGTAAATAATAAATATGTCGTCTAGGAAACGAAGTGCCGTATGGAACCACTTCCAGGAAGTCGAGGCAAAGAAGGCCAAATGTGGGTATTGTTCGAACATAATAGCAATATCTGCCGGCAATACCGGCAACTTAACTAGGCATTTAAAATCACATCATCCCACTGTGGCACTTGTGCCTCAACGCCAAGAGCCTATTATAGAAGAGGAGGTCGAGCACGAACAGGCAAACACTCCCGGTCCATCATCATCATCATCATCAGTAGCAGCTGCAGTAGCCGCACCGCAGAGACCAGTATTCCCAGGACCGTCACGGCTGGTACGCTCACAGGCCTCACAGCCTTCGATTGCACAGTTTGTACAAAGTACAAAACCATTGGCGCCGCGACGTGCAGAATTGATCGATGAACAATTAATTAAGATGATTGCGCGCGGCTACCATCCGTTTTCAATTGTGGAGGAACCGGAGTTCAAAAACTTTGTAAATATGTTATGCCCAGGGTATACCCTTCCAACACGAAAAACGGTGTCAGAGACCTTATTACCAAAAATGTACAACAAGGAGTACGTAAAAGCGCAAGAAAAAATAAGAGCAGCTCCGGCAATATGCCTGACTACGGACGGGTGGACGTCAAGCTACACCAACCAGAGCTTTATCGCGATCACGGCTCATTATATAGTAAAAGATAACGAAAAAACTAAGATGGATTCGACCATGTTAGGCTGTGTCGAATACGTAGAGCGTCACACTGCCCAAAATCTAAGCGATTTTTTAAAAAAAATTATGGCTGAGTGGGATATAAGCAACAAAATAACCGCTGTTGCTAGTGACAATGCAGCCAACGTCAGTGCATCAATTAAGGCTGGTGGATGGCGGCAAGTTCCCTGCTTCGCTCACTCCCTGAACCTTTGTGCCCAAACTGCTTTAGGCGCCATTGCTGACCAGCTGACCAAAGTAAAATGTATTGTGGAGTACTTTAAAAGGAGCACCCAAGCCCTTACAAAATTAAAGCACATGCAGCGACAAATGGAACTTCCAGAATTAAAACTAAAACAGGACGTCCCAACAAGATGGAATTCTACTTACGATATGTTGGACAGATTAATCAAAATCAAAGATGCTGTGACTGCCACACTTGCTTCGACAAGGCTCGATTTAATGCTAACCAACGAAGATTGGGCGACAATAGAAGCTGCGGTGCCCATTTTAAAAATTTTCTACGACGTAACTAATGAGATAAGTTCGGAAAAAAATGTAAGCCTATCAAAAGTTGTGCCGTTGTGCAACATTTTGAGCACAAACATTGCAAAATACATACATTTCCAAACCATTCCCGAAGTAAAATTATTGGCAGAAACTCTTAAAAGTGAACTGGAAAAACGCTTTAAATATGTTCAACAGAACGTATTAAACTCGGAAGCGTCTTTGCTGGACCCTAGGTTCAAAGATAAAGGTTTTCGTGACAAAACTATGGCCGACAAAGCTTTAGCAAGTTTAAAAATAAAAATCGGCCAAAGCGTACAGTCGCGCTTACGCACAACGCTGGCAGCATCAGCTGTTGAACCTGAACCTGTACACGAAGATCCACAGACGCAGCAGCCAATTTCGTCATCGGTTTGGGAGGATTTCGACAAAGAAATAGCGAAGCAAACACCCGAAAATCCAACAGCTGCTGGAATTGTTGAAGTCGAAAAATACATGCAAGAACCGATGATCCCAAGGTCATCGGATCCATTAATGTGGTGGCATGAACGCCGTTGTATTTACCCCATGCTCTATGAATATGTACTGAAACGCCTAAACATAGTTGCGACGTCTGTGCCCTGCGAACGAATTTTTTCTAAAGCAGGGCATACTATGAGTGAACGAAGGACAAGACTTGCGCCCAAAAAATTGCAAGAATTACTTTTCATTAATTGCAATGCGCAATAAGAAGACGAGTTATTGTTGCCTTTACGAAACTGTAAATAATGTAAATATTGTATTATAAGAATCATTGTACATATCACAGATTTTGAAATACGCCAATCTAGATGAGCCGGTTTGGTAAAATTTAAATACTTTAAAATAATGATATTTATTCAGTCATTACGCTTTATTTATTAATTAACTTGAAAATCTAGATTGACAGTCCTAAGCCTGTAAAAGTATGAAGGAAAATCTGTTTTATATTTTGTAATTTATATTATTGTAGTTGTAGTAGGTAAGTAAATATAAGAATAGTTCGTTAAATGATAATTTATAATGTTGACATATATACCTACACTGTATGTTCGGTTAAATCTATTAAAGATAAATTTCATACTTTTCATAGGTACCTAATTGTTATCATATATTTCATTACCAAAAAAGTAAAAAACATCATGTAATAATGTCACTCAAAGAAATATTAATTAAACGTTAAGAATGAACGAACCAAATGATTCAGTGAATCATTCAAATCTCACTCATTCTATCTCTGACTTCTCTACAGATCTCCTGAGCGAAATGAGCGAAATGAGTGATATATATCTCCGGGAGCGAAAGATATGAATCACGCCTTTCAACTCCGTGAGCGATTTTGCGCATCTCTATTTCGCAATAATATATCTTCCGTCACTAACTCAAATACAAGAAACCAGAAGTCACCATCCTGGCAACACAAAATTCAGACATCCGAGTTGTTTGAGGCACGAATTTATAGGCGCATAATAATTATTACGGAATTCGCACCTGGGTGTAAAGTCGTTTATACATTACACAGGAAACTTTGCGATTCCTCGATAGTTTTAGGAATTCGAAATTCCGATATACTTTCAATATATTTATTTAGTAGCCTTACTCCTCTGGGAGACAAACTATGCCCCAGAAAGTTAACTTCAATAATTTTATAAATGCATTTTTGCTTGTTCAACACAACATTGTTATCTTCTAACACTCTTAATACCTCAGCCAACCGTGAATCGTGTTCTTCTTCGCTATTTCCCCAAATCAGGATATCATCAATAAAAAATATTGACACCTTTACACCGAATAAGCATTTTCCCCAGAATCTTCTGAAACAATTCTAGTGAACATTTAATGCCGAACATGAGTGTTTTATATCTGTAGTCTTTTGGATGTTATGAAAGTAGTCAGATGTCTGGATTCTGGATGTAATTCTATTAGGTGAAAAGCGTTCTTAATATCCAATTTCGACAGTGTTGCCAACTCAGCTCTTTTAAAGCTAGATTTGGCTCTATTTGTTGGTATAAGGCAATGTAATATGGTAATAAGGTTGGTAACCCTGATTTGGTTCAGTATTATTATTTTTTCTTTTCTTGTCTATGCTATGTTATCTGTGCTGTGTGAAAAATGGAGCGGAGCTCATTGTATCGGACATACTCTGTTAAAGTAATAAAGTAGATAATCTTGGTTTAAAACCATTTGTTTTATTCATTTTCTAATAGGTTATGGGTCCAGGCACATAATCCTATAAAATACAGTAAAACAATTGGGTCGGAGACTTTCGTCGGAGAAAATTATTGTCGGTACCGGTGTACACGAAGCGTGCATTTCGGCCATTTTGTGGTTGAGTCTGCAGTAAGAAATAAAATACTTATGAAGCAAGGACAGGACGAGCAGGAAGTTGGAAAAACATAATGGAAGATAATAAATTGAACGGGAACCATATCAAATTAGAGGGAGCGTCTAATTGGAATGTATGGAAATTCCAATCAATGATTTTGTTACGAAGTCATGACCTACTAGAAGTTGTGCAAGGCATCAAGATCAAGCCGGAAGCCGCAACTGAAATAGCAAAATGGGAAAAACAAGACGCGAAAGCACAAACATGGCTTGTAACTCGAATGTCAGAAAATGCAATGATGCATCTTTTAACTTGTACTACAGCCGCGGAAATGTGGAAGAAATTGGCTAGTGTGTATGAACAAAAGTCAGAAACAAGTATACATATAGTGCAACAGCGATTCTTTCAATACAAGTACGAAGAGGGAACAGAAATGTCCACATTTCTATCTAAAATTGAAGATTTAAAAAAATCAACTAAAACAGATGGGAGAAGATATTTCCGAAAAAATTGTTATCACAAAAGTACTGATGTCACTTCCAGAATGTTATAAGCACTTCGTATCGGCGTGGGAATCGGCGTCGGATGATAAACAAACTTATGATAATCTTGTAGCAAGATTGTTAATAGAAGAGGAGCGACTGAAAGACAGAGGGGAATCATCGCAATCATCAGCTTTTGTTGCTAAGAAAATTGAAAAGAAAGAAATAAAGTGCTATAGTGTAAGTGTAATAAAGTGGGACATTTTCAAAGTGAATGCCGTAGCAAGCGAAACAATAATTCGGAAAGTGCAAATCAGTCGAGTAAAAAGTGTTATTATTGCAAGATGTCGGGACATTTAAAAAGCGAGTGTTAGTTTCGAAAAAATAAAGATAAAGACAACAACGCATTTGTAGCTGTGAGCTCTAGTGAACATTTTCAAAATAAAAAGTGGCTTGGGGACTCGGGAGCGAATCGGAATATGTGCTGTTATCGTAGTCTGTTTACGACATTTACAGAGTTATCAGAATCTGTTCTCGTAGGTGATGGTAACGTGTGTAGTGCGTTTGGTTGTGGACAGGTGGCGCTGCAAGTCTATGACGGCCACGAATGGGTAGATACCACCATAAACAATGTTTTATTCGTGCCGGAATTGAAAACAAATTTACTATCTGCCAATCGTGTAACCGATCGAGGTTATGTGTTGGTCACGGACAATAAAGCTTGCAAAATTTATAACCAGAATAAACTGTGTGCAGTGGCTTGACATGTGTTTCTTGGAAGTGCGTTACAAACAAGGAACAGCAAATGTGGCTCTTGTGCAACCAAATTTAAAAGAATGGCATCAACGATTAGCACATCAAAACATGCGTCAGGTTAAAACGGTGCTAAATAATAACAATATCACAGTGACAAATGACACGGATGTAAAGTGTGAGAGCTGTTTGGAGGGCAAGATTCATCGTTTACCATTCAGCGCAAGTGAAACCAAGACAACTAGGCCATGTGAACTTATACACAGGGCTGGGCAAAATACATGCTTTGCTTT